>JAQMYJ010000018.1:10806931-10819695 GCA_030014305.1 Clarias laeviceps | reverse complement strand
GTAGAAAATAAATCACTAAACAAAAACAAAGAAATTTGCAAGTGACCCCAAACTTTTGAACGGTAGTGTATATATACCTATCAGCCATACCATTATGACTGGTGACTGTTAAAGTGAACAACACTGATCACCTATACAAGAGCAAATTGATGACAGGATCATGGGCACCCAAAGTTCAGCCATGCCCACGACGACCAAGGGTCAGCCCATCCAGTCCGATCCCACAGAAAAGCCAAAGCAGTAGAAAATCGCACAGGGACCATGAGTCAAAGAGCTCAAGGCAGACCAGGCCACCCAATTCTCCAGATCCCAATCTAAGCGAGAGCACCCATGGGATGCACTGGACCATGAAGTTCGATCCACAAAGCCTCCACCCCTCAATTTACATTCCACTCTCTCACTCACTCTCTATACAACTCATCCTGTACAGAGTAATGGGAGGCCTGAAGCCTATAGCAGGGGACTCCCATCAACCATCGCAGGGTACAAGCAACCGCACACACTCACTCACTCACACAGTGCAGGCAATTTGGAAATGCCAATTACCATACTCCACATGTCTTTAGACTGTGGGAGAAAATTGTACCTGCGTGAAACCCACCAAGCACGGAGAGAACATGCAAACTCCACACACACAGACCCGAGGCAGGAATCGGACGCCCAACTCTGGAGGTGTGAGGCCACAGCGCTAACCACTACCTCACCGTGCCGCCAGGTCTATTACATTTATATGAAAAATAAAAACCACAGCAAATGAATGAAGTGGAACAATGAAACATTGTGATACAGAGAAAGAGACAGAAAGTGTGTTCTGTTAAGCAGTACAGGTTTCCTGTAGGTACTCGATAGAATCATATTTTATTCATTTCTTAGAAAAAATTATTCTTTAGAATAGCTCTTATTCAGTAGTGGCTAAAACAGTCCCAAGAAGAAAGTCTTTGTCTTCTTTATTTATTTAAAAAAATGTTTTATTCTTTTCATGATCAATAAAAAAAAAATCCCCTCAGTTTTTTTTTATGCCTCTTTCTCATTTATTTGTACTCTGACATCCACTACTGACAAACGTAATTTAGACTTTAAGCTTACAATCATCATTCACATCAGTCCAGTCCCATCACTTGATCTTAAAAAGTCTCCTTATTGTCTCTTAATATAATGCTTAAACTGTTTCTGTTCATACTCACACAGGTGGTGAAACAATTTCAGATTAATGCAGTCAGGTCCAGTTTATTGGCTAAATGTGTTTTATTCCTGTGCCTTTTAATTAACTTTTCCTCTTGTCATTAATAAAGAGTGTGTAACGTCTCTACTCTGTTTTGCTGATGATGTAATGGTGTAGACGCATCAACATTTTAACAGCATCTGATCGCAAACTGAATTGTGACTCTGATCAGACAAACTGCATTTACTCCTCTACACCAATCCCGATGTGATCTCCTCAGGCAGACCACAAGGCAAAGTTACAAAAATGACCTGCTAGCAGTATAAATGATAGAACGTGTCATGATTAAAGCTATATTTAACATCAAGAAAACTGCAGGAAACGTTTGATGTACAGTATATGCAACCATCTGAGTGCATGTGCTTACTTATAATATGGTTACATACCAGAGAACAAATGTTGAATATATTGTACGTAAAAATATGCGTTTAACACTGGACAACTAACCTACTGATATTCACAGCTTAACCCAGCCTACCTTCACCACAGTCAAGCGGTGGCTTGCTGCTATCGCCTAGCATCAAGAAAGTGTCGCAGTATTTACACCCAAATATCTAACATAACATGATCAGATTTTTAGCTGTTTTTCAGCTGTATTGGCATCCAATCTTTCCAGACTGTTACACCAGTAATATCACATTTATATGCAGACAGCTGGCAAACTTAAGATAAAATCATTAGCTGTGTTCTGAAGAGCTTCTCTTGAACAGCTGATTAAACATGCCCTGCTTCTCTAGAAATGCCCCGTTTCTCTAGAAATGTTATGCATTACCCAAAATCCACTATAGGCCGTGTGTCAAAGAGAGAAAATACACACTCTGCACAGACAAGAACCCGAGCTCTGAGCTCAGGATCAAACATGGAATCCTGTTCCCATATGTATTCTGTGCAAAATCCTGGGGCACTGTGTGTATCCTTTATGGCTTCTGCAATAGTCTATCAGCAAAAAAAAAATTCTTAAACATTTGCAAAAATTCTCCCAAAAGTGAATTTAAAAATTGTAAAAAAAAAAATTATTTATGTTGTTAAAGAAAGTTTCACATTAAAAAGTGCAATCATCCTTCCAATAAATCAATAATGTCAGATAAGAAAAAGGATTGAGTGCGATTTATCAATTGACTAGTTACTGAATCAATAACAGCGCCGTAAAAACACACAGGCTTTCATTCCCGGCTAATACCACAGTGACACCACTGATACACAACACTGATGCACCACATAATTTAATGTAATCTGTTTCCAATTCCAACAATGCTGAGACAGGTTTAAAGAACACAAAAAAAGACTGATAGATAACACTTGCAACATTCAGGCTTCTTGCTTACATAAGAAGTTGAAAAGAGACATCAGACTAAATGTGGAAAAATGGTATATAGTCATTTCACACTTTCATTCATGTGAATATAACTGATAGAAAACACAAGGGTGAAAAGTGCTATCTCTCTCTACACACACACAAAACCATTCAAAGCTTTGGACATACCTTTTAATTCCATGGTCGTAAAACAATGCTGAAGGCATCCAAAATGTGCAATAATCTGCTTTGAACAGGTGATATTGACATGTTGCTACTTATCCTCTGAAAAGCATTTAAAATGGCTCTAATCTGAGATGCTGTTAAATGGTGAATGGGTTTTGCAAATGTACACTTGACAATACTGTTCTTACAATAACAAACCCAGAACAACTGACCTTTGTGTGTTAAAATAACAACTGACTGTATTTTTAGTTTTTTGGGGGGATTTTTCCCTGATTTTTCTTCCTAATTTAGTCATGTCCAATTCCTCCCAGTCACTAGGGGGCTCCCACATTAAGCTACTACTACTTAGTAGTACTACTTAGGAGGGCCGCAGACTATCACGTGTTTCCTCCGACCCACGTGATGTCACCGATCGCATCTTTTCGAACTGCTCGCTCACGTACCGTTGGGGGCGGCGTAACACACTCGGAGGACAGCGCTATCCGCTCCTTCCGCTTACGTGAGCTCACAGACGCCCCTGATTGGCTGTAGAGCCGTGATTAATGTGGGAGCACGAAGTACCTCTCATCCCTCCCCTGTGAGAAAGCTCAGCCAATCAGCTCTCTCTAGACCTCCGGCTGCGAACCAGCGATCTCCGGATGATAGGGCGAGCACTTTACCACTGACTGTTGTTGCTGCTGTTGTTACTTAATTACCTAATTCCATGTTAAATCCAATATTGCTCTAGAATAGAGAAGACAAAAACTTTTGACTGGGGGGAGAGAGAGAGGGGGGGGGGGGGGTTAGATGCAATATATGCAACAAGAGAGAAGTCAAAAAGAGCAAAACCAAAAACACCAAGACCTCACAAAAGTAAAAGCAGAGATACCTTCCATTTCAGAAGAAAAATGAAAGTATGCGAATGCTCTGGTTGACATTAATTGATGTCGTAGTAAAATATGTGTAATAATCACCAAGAACACAAATGAGGACAGTAGATTAAATTTTTTAAGCTTTTCTCTGTTTAATTTTAGCTGCAGTGCCTAAGTGATTTGCTTTCTTTTAATAAAGAGATACAGAGAAAGATCTATTTAACTGCACAAACTGCAAGTAATTTTTGCTTTTATTTTAAATACTTTTCTCATAAGTAGTTTATCCTCATCAGTATTGCTGTAACTATGAATCATTTTCAGAAATGCTAATAAGTCAGAGGAGTAACAAGCCGATAAAGGTTATGTTACATTACTATAAATATAACAAGCTAACAAAATAATACACATATTCTATTTGTTACTGTTGACTGATTTACCCAATGATCTCCATATAGGGTATATGGAGATAATGATTTATTCATCCCTATATAATATTACATGCCAAACGATCCAGTGACATTTACTGTGATTTCATATTGCCAGACCCACCAATCTTTGTTTTTTTATATATTAAATGACAGTACCTGGAAGCCTCCTTTCCCAATCTCACATGATTTGTGGGCTCTCGTTTTCAAGATAAATGGAAAAAGCTCATAAATACATGCGACTACTGAGAATGACTCCACTTAGAAACCATTAAGATCGTTCTGAACTGCAGTTGACACAGTGTTACTATGCTGGCTTATAACTCTGATATTTTTAAGACTGAAATTGCCATCAACAATTTTGCACCCGAGTCTCCATCAGTGAACAGTTAACAACCTCATCTAAGCAGACTTCATGTTAACTGAAACGAATTTCCTGTTATACAATAGCACCTTTGGCCTCAGAACACACAGCTTAAGAACGGATCTATTTATGGTCACACTTTTTGGTCTCACTCAAATAAAGATGGGTTCCCTTTTGATTATTGTTCGTTCAAGGTTTCTTCCTCATGTCATATCCTAATATAAAAATACATATCCTAAATGTTTAAATATATACGTACAGAATTTTTATTTCTGTAAAATCTTTGTCACATTGTCCATGGTCATAAACTGAAAAAAAAAAAAGACAAGGAATTTAACCTGAAAGATACAGTGTTCATGGTGATGCTAATTAAATAGTGATTATGTTTTTTTCCTCTCCTGTGCCAGACAGCACTTAGATGCAGTTAAACACTACAAGCAGCAGACCAGTAGTAAAAATGTCACCCCTGTGGATATTAGACAACTGACTTTTATTCTATTGTATATAATAATATTATATATAACATTATATTGTATAATGTGTTCTATAAAAATTATAATTCTATGCTTTTTTTTTTACTGTTTACTACCATCGAGTATATAGCTAATTATATTTTTCCTAACCCTGAAATAGTGCTAATGTAGTCTTTTCCAGCCCTAACTATTGATAATTAAATCATTAAATTCTGTTTTTAATGGTATATCCTGAGCAGAAGGAAAACCTATATGATAACATCCTATAACAGGTTTAAAATAAACAGCACTTGCAGCCACATTTCAGCAGAGTACACACAGCTGACACCTGCTCTGCCCGATCTCGACGTGAAACCAGACGGTTCATGCTTAACTGCATTTCTACATAAACTCAAAATATGGAAATCCACACCTAGATAATCAGGTCTTATTTCAGCTTTATATGTTTGGTTTTCTGCTCTTGCGCATGTAGGACCATTGGTACTGTACTGTGTTTCCACACACACTTCCTGAGCTAAACCATGAAGCAATGTTAGGAGCACAGAAAGCGGTTACACCAGGGAGAAAGCGGCACTTCGGCATTTCATTAGAATGTGGAGAAGTGAGGACAAGGAAGTGTGAACACATCTCACAATGACAAAGGGGGAAAAAAGTAACAGAGAACCACTCCCTCCTTCCCCAACCTCCGCCATCTTTAATTAGCAGTGGTAGCTTGCTGCCAGTGGCACAGCTATTAACAGAACAGCATCGACCTGACAAACACTGTTAACACTCCATTTTTACAGTCATGCCTTAATAACTGTATTGCACGATAATCCTGCGTGTTTAGTGGCAGAAACAGCGCTCAAATAATTTACTTGTTGGAGACAAAAGTCGAAATTTACTAATCTAGCTTAAAAGGAATAAAACTACATCACACTATTTAAACACTACAAGAACAGTAGCCAGTTTAGTCCAGAAAGTAACTTGAGTAAAAGCAGAAGTTGCTAAATGTCCAACATCCACACAAGCATGAAACCACTTAACTGTAGTGAATTTAAGTAACCAATGTAGGAGTAAATCTAAATATTCCTAATTATAAGCATTCTTTTTATATAACCTCTTATTTTTGATCATTCCAGTCCATCTTAAACCATGCGTTGTACATACGCATAAACGCGCCAACATACGTACACATTACATTCAAGTAATGCATGATGATTAATTTATCTATTCATAATTTCTTACTAAAGAACCCAAGTTTAAAAATTATATGCTTGGAGTATTTTCACTTTTTTACTCTTCTACATGAGTCAGCATATGGAGCATAAAAATAGCATGAAGTCAAATACATACGTATCATGTACAACTGCTTCACTTCCTGTATGGTGCTCTGAAAACTCGATACAACCATACAAGAAGAATAAATCGCACAACTAACCGCACTCTGGAAATAAGCTGGCAATCAATAAATCAATAAACAACATAACAAAAAGGGGTTTGGCATGTAAAATTAGCTCCGGAAAGAAATTGAAATACCATGCAAGCACCACTGCATGCTATAGGAAGACAACGAAAAAAACGTAAGGAAGTTTTGGCGTTTTTCAGATACGGATTTTTTTATATCAATTTCGACTCGCATGCGATCACTTCTTAACTTTATAACTGCCTTGAGATTCTGTTTAATACATAGAACTTTTAACATTCCATCCTGTTCTGCATCTTTACTTACTTACCCAAACCATTCAAATAAAAAAGGGGCATTTTCTAATATTCATATTTTGTAATAAAAAGCATGCAGAAATGATGTTCTTAAAATATTAAAAATGTGTCAGCAGATGAGTAGGAAGGTCTTGGGCACTATACATTTAAATAAAAGGTGCGTGAGTGCAGGTGTGAGTGTGTATAAATCGATAATTTAGCTCATACCTGTGTGTGGTGCTGGTGCAGAGCTCCTTCTGAAAGCGAGACAGGAACTCACCCGCACACCACATGCTGCTCACCGCTATGCATTCTGGGTGAGAGCTTCTCTGTAGAGTGTGGCGCACTGCAAGCGGAAGCAACACCTACAACAGCGAAGCAGCACAGAAGCGTTAGTGTGTGTATGTGTGTGTGTGTGTGTGTGTGTGTGTGTGTGTGTATGTGTGGGGAGGATGGTACAAAAAAGAGTATTTGAATGTGTGTTTGTGGGATTGCAGTTCTCAGTTATCGATCAGAGGAAAAAAAAATGGTTGGGGTCTTAATATGCAAAACAGAGTGTGTTCGTGTGAGTGTGTGTGTGTGTGTGTGTGTGTGCAAATTGAAAGACTCAGGATCTCCATGGAAACCTGCGTTTATCTCATTTGCATCTGAATACACAATATGATTCAGAGACATATTAATATCATGAGTCTTGATTTCAGGACAAGGCTTATAAACAAAAAGCATTTTATCTGCTTATGACTCCTAAATCTCACCTTTAATCCTTGATAATCACAGGCCTGGTCTCAAATGCTCAAATGCAACAGAAACACATTCTAAGGCTATTCTGTGAGAAAGAGGAAGCAACATGCACAACGAACCAGACTGCACCGCTTAAGATAACAGCACGGGGAGTTAAACAGGAAGAGGGGCGTGTCTGCTAGTCACCCGTGTGTGTACGTGTGTGGGTGTATGTGAGATAGGGTTATTTCAGTTCTCTTTTTAGGCTGCGCCAGGTGTGTGCGTTTCTGATTAATTGCATTTCTGTTCTGGTTTTAGAATGTAAGCTGCTGCAAGAGATCAAAACATAACGTCACTAATAGAGAAAGAGTGCGAGAATGCGGACAGAGTGAGATGAGATGAGATGAAGGAAGAGTGATGCAGGAAGGACAGACAGTGAAATACAGAAACGTCTTTCTCTTTCTGTATAAACATTGCAATGTCAGTGTATAGAGGTAAACATTCCACAGCATTCTGTGTGAGCAAAAACACTGCACTCCTTCCTCCCTCCAGCCACTGGCATTCAGCTACATTCTGTCACTGCAGCACAAGCTAACACAGACATGCAAAGACACTTGCTTACCTTGCTGTCTCTCTAGCTGGCTCTCTTGTCTCACATCCAACACACCACGTCCTTGTCCTCTCTTCTGGCTGCTGACAGGAAGCAGAATCAGTCCGTCCCTATTTATGGTCCCCAGACACTGCAGTACGCCGAGCGCCTGACACGTTCTTTACCCAGCTCTGCAAAAAAAAAAGAAAGTAAAAAAGAGGAGGAAATAAAGACGAAAAATACTGAATTGAAATGTGAAAGGAACCACCATTGAAAATCCACATTCAAGAGCAGATATGGACAGGTATCAAGTCATTCAGTGTGGGGCTTGTGATTAACTGCGAGACATAGAGAACTAACAAAGATATAAAGCAAAGATGTATTTTGTAGTTTCCTGACCCCTAACTACAGTTCATATGCTTGCGTTATGAACAAATCCTACAAGCTTTTTTTTATAGCATGGTTAACAGTAAGCACTGCTAAAAATCTATCTGCCAGAAACCCATACATGGATTTTGATCCCTAATGAACAAGTCGGCGGTGAAAGCGGCAGCAGGGAGAAACATCCCGCACATATGACATGAGAAGGAATCATGCAAGTAGACTTAAAAGATTGGTATTCATTAATTTCTTAATTTCTCCCAAAAACATGTGAGCAGACGAAAGGTAAGATTAACTGCCTCTAGGTTAAAAGAAGGTGCTTGTTCCTAATGCCGTTATGAACTGGTGTCCCATCCCGTGTTTATTCCTACCTCACACTGCCAGATGCAGGTGCAAATTCTCTTTCATAAACATTAACATTAGATTAGATTAGATTAGATTAGATTAGATTAGATTAGATTAGATTAGATTAGATTCAACTTTTTTGTCACAGCACATGTACGTACAAGGCAACGAAATACAGTTATGATCTAACCAGAAGTGCATTTTCAAAGTGCAGAATAATTTGCGTATATAAACAGTATATAGTGAGGTAGATAAATTACAATGGGTGCAAATGAGCAAATGATTATACAGTAGGTGGTGCAATAAGGGAGTTATTGTATATGTGACACACTTAAAACTCTGAGTTATGTGGAGCACTGCACAACACAAGACTTGACGATGCACTGTACCCAAAGCCAGACAGTGACAGGGAAAATTGGAAATTACATACGTAGCTAAATAAGACTTACATGAAATAATCAGGAACAAACTTAAAACTGTAGCCACTCACAGGGGTTGATGAATGCTGTAGTCCAGTACCTATCTGTATTACAGCTCCTCCCTCTAATACACATCTTCCAAAGTGCAAACCAAACCAAACCCCCTAGAGGGGTTCTGAACAAGTGACATTCGACAAAATCCAGTGGACAAGTTCTCTGCAGTGCTTGGAACAAGCAAGGTTCCCTGCACTGTGAGCGGCAAGCACCGTATAACAAGAGAGGGAAGCCATGTCCCCAGCAAGGTGGGAAGGAAAAGTGATTCCTAAGCTGAGCAGGGTTGAAGAGCTATGTTCTTAGTGGGAAAGACAGCAAAGCAACCTTCTCAGTAAGGGAGGGTGGCAAAGCACTGTTCTCAGTGGACTAGGGAGGCAGAGTGACATTCTCAGGCAGGGAGGGTAGACAGAGACTCACCAGCGTCAAGGGCTGACATGAAGAGGGCCTTCTTTTTGTCCTCTTACTTGGATGTTACCTGCTTTCTCCAACTCTAACAAGAGCTCTGCTGCTCAAGAGGAACCTGCTTCTGCCTCCGGCAAGGATTTGTGAAGGAAGCCACCCCCTCAGCCTCTAAGTTCAACTTCAACACAGTGCAACAAGCAATAAACAAGAAACAAGTGAAACAGTTAGGAACAAACTCAAAACCTGTGCATGTAATTACAACCATGTAACTTGTATGGCTAATGGGTGCTATAGTATAGTTCTGCGGCTCTCTGCTGCTACCATGACACACACCCTCAATCCACTATTACACTGATCAGGGTAAGTTAAATCAGGTTTACACTGTACATGGTTTATCTTCAGTCATGTTCAATATACTAATGATTTATTAGTGAAAAAAAAAGATATACTGGTTGTAAAGAAAGAGAGGAACATCAGCAAATTCAACACAATGATCAGTCATTCTTCAGTAACTCACCATTAAATCATAAAGAACAAAAATAAAAGGTCAAAGAAAACAGTTTTATTAAAAACAGTTTTATTGGAAAGGCGTATGGGTCTTTAATCTGCACTCCTAATCGCATCTTTCATGCTTACTGGCTTAATCATATCAGGCTGACTGAAACAATGGTGTCATGCACTCACATCAGTTTTTTCAGTTCCACATTAATATGTATTTTTTTTTTTTTTTTTTTATGAGCTACATAATAATAAAAGCTGACAGGTAAGAAATACACAACGTGGGATCTTAAAGAAATATCAAGCTACTTAAAAGCGTTAGGAGAAAAGAGATGTCCCATTTGCTATAGTAAACACCTGTGGTTATTGAGACTGATCGACAAATATCTACACTCTCAGCAAAAAATTGCCAGAAAGAACAGGAAGGCTAAAAATATTAGTAATCATAGTTTTAGATCAGTACATTACATGCCACCAGTTATCAGTGTTAAATCCGACATGGTTAGCTTGTTGGTTCTTACACAAAATTTACAGAAATCAAACTTGCAATTGAAACTAGTTTATTCTAATAAAATTAAACTATTTATTCTAAAATAAAAACAGTATATAATATTTGCAAAATCAAATTCTTATAATAAAATGTAGCAAAATGTAAGTATATTCCCATGTATAGTTTCCCTCACGAATCATGGATGATGTGTCAGACAGCATTTCTGAACAACATATTAATTGTCATTAAACACCACCTTCATGATAACAGACCACTTGAGACATTCCAGAAAAGGAGCATTTTTTCCTCTTTAATAAGAATTTAAGATCCTGGAGTTCATTAACACAACGGGAACATTGATTGAACCTGAGTTGTATGGGTGGCTGAGATAAATATAAAACATTTTGGCAACAAACACTGAAGGTTGGTTTTGGTATAAAAGGCATGAAGGTTATAAAAAAAGATTGAAGTTTTTGTGCCATTTATCCTATAAAGGCTCTGAAAATATGGTCTTGTGTGCTTTATGGAATCCTGGGAGATTTTCAATTTAAAAAATCTGCTTCCTTTGCCAAGCAGGTAAACTCCCTGAGATAACATAAGGGAGAAATCTTGAGAGAACCCCAGCGGTGATTCTAGAGTCTGGTGGGCAAAAATTTAATGATCACCATTATCTTATACGTTTGTCAGCCCTTGAACCTGGAGCCTCAAGCACTTGAATGCGTTGCCTGTTCAGAATAAACGTCTCTAGAGAAACCTATTCCACAAAATACATTTTAGTCCATTTTCAGTCCCTTTGTTGACGTTACCAGCAGGGCTGTGCGATTAATTGAAATCGTATCGAAATCGCAATGTGAATATGCGCGATTTCTAAATGGCCTTAAGCACGATTAAACAGAGCGCGAGAACAGGAGACTGAGCTTACCGACAAATAGGCTGCAGAAACAGGGGTGATGAGTTCAGCACAGGTGCCTAAAAGAAAGTCAACATCTGTGGTGTGGGATTACTTTGGATACAGGAAAGATGATGTATCACAGAGCCGGGTAATTTGTAAGACCTGTCAGTCGTTGCGGCAAAACAGGGTAACACAACAAACCTATTTCAACACCTGAGGCAGCATCACAAAGAGGTTTCTGACTTATGCATGGCAAAAAAAATCCGTGGACACGGAGAAAAGTACACCCCAAACACGTTCGGAACCAGGTGATCAAAAATCAATATTGTAGGCATTTGCGTGCTGCACAAATCATGATTAAAATCAAAATCGCAATATTGTTCAAGAAAATCGTGATAGGTTTCTTTTGTCCATATCGCACTGCCCTAGTTACCAGCTGTTTTTTAGTTCTACTTGACTGTGACTGCAAAACTGGGGCAATTTCGATTGCAGTCATAAGTCATCATAACAAAACTGTTTGCATCAAATGCATCCAAAGCCATCTTTATGGTTTCTAAGTGGAAACGTACTCGGTAGACACATGTATCTATAAGCAGGTCATAGGAGTCATCCTGAGCGGAAGTAAGTGGTCTTCATGTGATGAGAACAGCAACCAAGAGAATGACATCAGAATGGATCAAGCAGTCCAGAGGACAAGGAAGGATCAGGATTACTGGAAACTCAACAGTGCCATGTGTAGCTCAACCAACAGAGGGAAAGGAGGGGGTGGGTGAGGGAGGGGTTGGAGAGAAAGAGTGATGACCACACAAATAGTTCACTAAAAACATAATCAGTTTTCTGACCTAAGCTCCCTGAGGGGTGAGTTGATGAAGAAAGAAGAGAAGACCATGGACCCTAAAGAGATTCTGTACTAAGATTCTCAGATTCTGTGCTCCGTGTCATTGTGCATTACTGGAGAAGACTCAGTAATGATATTAGCAAAGAGAGGTAGCAGAGTATTAAATGTAAGGGTGCCAATACCTATGACATGTTGATTTGTTTACAATACAAATTTGTGATAAGCATTGACCTTATAAGAATTTGCTTCAATAAAAGCTTAGATTTCTAATTTTTTCAGTGACACTAAGCCAATAGAGGTTGCCAATCGTTCTAGAGCTGACAGTACTAGAAGAGTGGCAGACCAGCATGGCAAATCATTTCGACCACCATTAGGATGTGGATGGTGTCAGAATCAGTGTGTAAAGTCAGCACTCCCATAGTCACAAGTGTTTTCAATTAGGCCACAGTTGAGACAGAAAAATAACCGTCAGTGTGATTCAGTGCACTATCGCTGATCTTGTTGCCAAGTTACTGACTCTTGAAAAGTGAAATGCTGTGCATACATCTTTCAGCACTGTGTGTATGTGTGTGTGTGTGTGTGTGCGCGTGTGTGTGTGTGTGTGTGTGTGTGTGTGTGTGTGTGTGTGTGTGTGTGTGTGT
>JAQMYJ010000018.1:10787769-10804547 GCA_030014305.1 Clarias laeviceps | reverse complement strand
GGCGATTTGTTGAGAACCGTTCAATTCTGTTTCCTGTACATAGCCTATGGAGGTTTTGCGATGATTTGCGCATGCGCACCCAGTAGAAAATGAACGAATCACTCTCGGAGACGACACGTTCTTCTGAGTCACGTTAAAGATTCGTTCAAAAAGAACGATTCGTTCATGAACGACCCATCACTAGAAGATATATCGCGCGGAAACACAGTTGCGCACTTCATTGAGAACTCATTTGGATTATGATTAAATTAGCATGTTTGCTTTGGCGTCGGTCCAGATCTAACCGTATTTGGGTCCGGATGCGGACCGGAGTCCGTCTATTGAGTACCCCGGCCCTATACCAATACACTACTTCCAACAACCTAAACTGTTGATGCACGGCAAGATGGATCCATGCCTTCATGTTTTTATATTGAGTTTTGACCCTATTATATGAATGTTGCAGCGGAAATCGAGACTCATCAAACCAGGCAACATTTTCTAATTCTATCTTCTGTTGTCTAATATTGGCAAGCCTATGTGAATTGCAGGATCAGGTTCCTGTTCTTAGTTGACATGGTTCGACATCTTCAGAGTTGATCTTCAGCATACCTCAGTTATAACAAGATGTAATTTGACTTATTGTTGACTTTCTATCAGCTCAAACAAGTTTGGTCATTTTCTTCCATCCTCTGGCATCAACAAGGCATTTTTGAAACAAGAACTGCCACTCAGTTGGTGTTTATTTCTTTTTCAGACCATTCTCTGTAAACCCTAGAGATGGTTGTGTGTGAAAATCCCAGTAGCAGTTTCTGAAATACTCAGACCAGCCTGTCTAGCACCAACAACCATCCTGGGCTCGGTTTAAACTTCAGCAGATCTTCTTGATTATGTCTACATGACTAAATGCATTGAGTGTCATACAGTATGATTGGCAAATAAATGTTTTAACATTGTATATTAATACTGAAGACACTGAAATTATGAAAGAACAAATTTGGCATTACAAAGTCAACAAAAATGTTCTAAATCCTTTTGAGATGGTTTGGGATGAGTTGGCCTGGAAAGTGAAGAACAAGCAGATAAAAGTTCTCAACATCTATGGGAACTCCTTCAGGAAAGTTGGAAACCATATGACTCCCTCATAAGACTGACTGAGAGAATGCCTAGAGAGTGCAAAGGTGATGTCAAAGTACAGTGAAACCTCGGTTTGCGAGTAACGCGGTTTGCGAGTGTTCCACAAGACGAGCAAAGATTTTTTATAAATTCTGACTTGGAAAACGAACAAGTCTTGGTTTACGAGTACCGAGTATCATGTATCACACATGCGCTTCTTGTTTTGACGCCGAGCGTCAGGTTCTCTCTCTTGTGCTGTGGAATTGTGGGTAATCATCTCCCCTGCTGGGTCTTAGCACGTGTCTCTCACTGGTATAATCAACATCCGTGTGCGCATGTACTGTTTACTATAACACTGTGACCGTGTGTGTGTGTGCGCAAAACAAATTTTATGTATGTCTGTATGCGTGTGTGTACAGTGTACAGGTTAATTTGTATTAATTATTTTTATGTATTTATTATTTTGGGCTGTGGAACAAATAATTTGAGTTTCTATTATTTCTTATGAGAAAATTCTATTTGGTTTATGAGTGTTTTGAAATACGAGCCCGCTTCCGGAACAAATTATGTTCGCAATCCAAGGCTCCACTGTAAAAGATGGTTGTTTTGAATAATCGAAAATATATAATGTATTCTGGGTTATTTGACATGTTTTTATTGACTACATAATTGCATATTTGTTCTGTTATAATTTCAATATCTTCAGTATTAATATGCAATGTTGAAAATAATAAAAATAGAAAAAAAACATTGAGAGTCCGAACCTTTGTCTAGTACTGTATATCCAAATTATAACAAATATAAATGTCATAATGTGTATTGTAACAATGCTAAAACCTGTGATATGACAGAGGAAGTAGCAACAAAACAGACCTACAGACACATTATGCAGATTAGCTTAAAAACTTATGCTTGAACCACTGAAGCAAGTGAACAATTAGAATACCACATACAGTACACCAAACTTGTTGTCAATTATGGGGCACGGATGTTGACATTTTTATAATTCATTTAATGAATATCATTTTATATATTATGTATTTATATTCAAAAATCTCAAATCAAAATATTTCTTTCATTACAAGTCAACACAACCACAGTTTGTTGTTCAGTATGTTGTTTTGACACGACCTAAAAGGTGCAACCCAACTTTTTATTCCTTTAAATAAAACCAGCTACAAGGCTGTATCTTTATTCCCTACACTAAATAAAGAAGGAGATCCTCTGTTGCCCAGCAACCAAACCACACAACAGAACTCCTCTTGCATTCTGGGGTAAAAAAAAAAAAAAAAAAAGATTAAAAAGGTGTAACAAAAACTGGGGATGAAGTCACTCAGGCGAAAGACATAATTACACCCTCAGTGCGCAAATTGGGACTGTGGAGACTGGAGTTGAAGAGCCACACCCTGTCTAGAAAAGTCAACAAATGCCTTCAACTACGAGGTCATCTGCTTCTTATAGGAAAGCAAGAGACAAGCGAGAGCAACGAACTCCAAAATACTAAGTCATAACTAAGAAAGCAGGAAGAAGAGAGAGAGAGAGAGAGACTGCTTTAGTTTAATTTTAAATCTTAAAGCATTACCACATCTCTGTCTTGCCAATAGCATTGTTCAATTTAGTGATGGAGGAAAGTGGAGCATGCAGACAAACAAAGCAAACAGCAAGAAAACCACAGAGCTGTGGTGAAGATCAACTAAAGAAAGTATACAGGCTGAGTGAAACAACAGTGTTTTTTAAACTCTGACACCTGTTAGATTAGTAAATATTGTGTATTAGGGATCCACTATTCATAAGACAAGAGGAGGATAAAGCACAGGATTCAGAGTTGGGAAATTATTTGGTAAATTTAAAGCAGTACAGCAGTGTTTTATTATTTTATTACTTTTTTTTTTTTACTTGATCTCAATCCACTGGATGTGCAAAAAGAAAAGAAAAGCTTTTTGCTTCCATTCCATCAATAAATGTTTATAATAAATAAAATAAATTAAAAACTACGCCCATAACCATGTTCTCCTTAGGACAGGGGTATCAATTTTATATTTAAACAAAACAGAAGCCAAATCTGGAGACATAAATTAACAATAATAATAACAATAATAAAGACAAAAATTTACCTAATTTGTTAAAAAGAGACATGTGAAAAGGTGAAAAGGTAAGCAACTTCTGTACATTTTTCCCTTTAAGAATATGTATCCTTATCTCTAAAATCCCATAGAAACCGATAATCCAGACTCAGAAATATTTTTCATAATTGCCTAGATTTGACTGAAAGCATACTACAAAAATATGTGACAATTTATATGATATTTATTTCTTTTATGGAATTCACAACTGCTCCTTTACAAGTCAATACTAAACCAAACATTTTCCTTTGTTTCCTCTCACAGAAATGTGTAAAAATTTTGTTCATAACTGTAACACAAACACTACATCTTACTGTTGTGATATCATCATCATAATCACCATCTATATCATTATAAGATAACATTAAGTGTAGAATCCATCTCTTTATCTTGCATATGCTCACCTCACAAAAATATGGATTAGTAGTGTGAACTATATATTTATGCCTGAACTTTAATTAGCCATTAAAATGCACAATATCTCCCCTCCAGACTCAATTTAGACTCCTTACCTCTTTAACATTTGGCTATTTTCATTTTCTGGACGTTACATCCTCCCAGTCGCCGTCTACATGAGCAGTTTCCTTGCATTTGCTCTAGAGGTGAGTACAATGGAAATCACACTTAGCTCATGCAAGTTAAAGAGAAAAAAATACATTGGCTCGAGACAGAGTCCGTCATGAAAGTAAATAAAGTACTACAAGTGCTACATTTTCTTGCACTCAGGGAACACAGTTTTGCATCACCTACCTCTGACCTGACAGTGCTGAATCTTGGTGACTCCAGTAAGCTCCTGTGCTCCTCTCTGTCTGTCCTGCAGGACCATAAACAAGTATATACAACGCTGAATTATAAAGTATTTCACAGCATGATGTTTGTTCTTGTAAGAACATTTGGCCTCTAACTGACCTGTCCTGTTTTAAATAGATATGTTTTGGAACCTCAGACTGCCAAATATGTAGATATACGCTTAGCCATCGCCACATGCCAGCTCATCACGTGCAACGCAGGGGAATCCCAAATGACACTGAACGCTTTGTGGGTTCACTACAAAGAGTATCAAGTACTCTCTAAGTGGAGAAATATATATACATATTCACTAGGGAGCTGTTTCTTATTCAGGCCAAAACACACCCACCCACACACTGTGAAAATGAACTGATCTGAGTGTTCATATGCAAAGGGAGTTTTAAGAAACTATTTCGATGCTGTCACTGCAGCCCTCTCAAACGATGCTTTATGTCACAGGGTGCCTACTGTGCTACCTTCTAGATCTTCCTGTGTATTATGCTGTCAAAGCTAGTCCTGCCAGTGTTCTGACTTATACTCAGATCACAGCAAACATCCAAACCACTGCAGGATACAAGAATACAGTACCTAATAACGTGCTCGCTCTGTTGCTCACTCACTCGCTCTCTGCAGAGCTGTACGTGCATGCCTGCTGCGTGGTGTGATGTTGCTCCTGTCGCCCCCTGGATCCACTCAATTCATCCTGACGCTCTAGCTCTCCATACAACTTTCATCACTGGTGAATCATCTTCTGTTGTTGTGCAGGGCTCCAGACAAACCTAAACCCAAAATATTTAGGAGCCAAAACACATTTTTAGAAGCGAGAATTTAACCCTGATAATGTAACCAGATGAACTCATGCAGTCTCCCCTGGAGCCGTAGGTGCAAAAAACTTGCTAACATTATCTGATAATGATGACTGAATACTGAGTCCATCTATGATGACAATCACCTCACCTCACCTCACCTCTGGACCGATGACATCTGATGTAGATGAGGCAGGGTTTGGAGAAAGAAAAAGTCAGAGATTTTTAATTTGGCCATTTTAGTTTTCTTTGTCAGTTGTCAATGTTCGTGCCTGACATTAGCTAATGGTACTTGGCAAGTTTCAAAAGCTGCCAAGTATTAAAAAAGAAAAAAAAACTTAATCCTTAATGGCATTAAAATAAATTTAACATTGATTATAAAATACTACCAAGTTAAGTGTTAAATAGGTCTCTTCTGTTTTTTGTAATTCACATCAACAAATGTTAGTCATCACATGCATCCAAGTACATTCACTGTGGACAGAGCACGAGAGTACAGGAGCACACGTGATGTTCCAGAAGGGCTGCGTTCAGTACAAGCGATTGCTTGCAAAACATTCGCACGCGTATGACAGTCTGATGAACTGTCTTATTTTTACGAATGCTCTTGTTATTGAACACAGCCCTGCTTCACTATCATGCATGGAGAGGAGAGAGTCTGTAACGGGATTAAAGATCACTGCATTTTTTTGCTCTTGGTGACTGTCTAGTCGCAAAATAAAAACTTTAGGCGCACGGCCGACCATTTCAGTCGCCATCTGGAGCCCTGTTGTGGATGATCCGCAATGGACACCCTAAAGATTTGCACTTTCCCAAAGACGTTTATGCCCCAGGCATAGTATTCTGCAGATGATAATCTTACCTAAATACTGGAGACTTACGCCGTGGAACTGCAGCTGTAATAAAGACTGTGACAATATTTCAACACATTTTTTAGTGTCTGCATTTACAGTAGACAGTTGTTGAAAAAAGTATGTCTATTGAGCTATAATCTTACCATCAGGTGTCACCCAGAAGAGGACAGGTTCCCTTTTACAGTCTGTTTCCTTTCAAGACTCTTCTTTTTTTGTATCAGTGAGATTTTCTTGCCTGTGTCACATCTGGCTGGCTCACTAGAGAGTTCCAGTGGAGGGGAATGCATCACTGAAGAGAAAGACATTCTGTACAAATGTGTGTGTCCAGATTTGTTACAACAGTTTGGGAAGACTCTGGAGGGAAGTCCAGTTGATATGAATCTTCACAGACAAGTGTGCACAAAATTGTGGCCATATTAATAAGTGCATTGTGTTATTGCCAGAGTCCCTGATTGCACTCTGTTACATATGTCACATACATTATGTGCCTGTGACAGTACATAACTGTTATCTCTCTTTCTCATCTCTTCTCTTCACTCTCCCATACTTCCTCTGTCGAGCTACACATGTGGCTCCTGAGCTGCCAGTGATCCACTCTGCTCCCTGGACCTGTCTGAAGCCCCACTTCTGGTTGGAGATCTTGTCGCATGGAGGCCTTGTGTTGTCTGCTTGGAATGCTAGTGAGTGACTGGTGACAGTCCTGCCCTCTCTGAGGACTTGCAACTTCACTCACTCAATAGTTCAGGACTGAAATTCCCTACAGTCTACCTGAGTCTCCAGTGACAAACTAGACTCCATTAACTTTAACACGTCTTCTGTTATATTGAACTTTCAGCTGCCTAACACACAGTATGACTGCAGATCAATCCCTGCTATCCTTTATCAGCCAAATGAGGATGGGTTCCCTGCTCAGTCTGGTTCCTCCCAAGGTTTTCTCTTATTGTCTATCTGATCATTTTGAGTTATAGATATTTTTCCACATTTTGTACACATTTCCCTCATATTGTTTTGATTCTATAAAGCGGTTTGAGACAACGACATTGTTAAAAGCGCTATACAAATAAAATTAAATTACATTTTAATGATTGTCATGGGTATTTAATGAAACCTTCACATGCAATAAAGCATAAATCTTTTTCAGTGCGACAAGTCTAGTGTCGGTTTGTCTTTGTTTTTAAATACAATCCGAGAATATGTTGATTTCTAATAAAGACTGTAATAATTACTGTAACTCATGAACATGGTGTTTTTTAACACTTTAAAAATATCATTGCCATGTATTTCAGTAGGTTAGACTATTCTGTAACTAAAGACTTCACTAAATAAATAAATAAATGAACTAAAACTAAATAAACAAATAAGCTTAAATATTTCTTTACGTTTTAAGTCCTGCTGCTGATTTACATTCAACAGTTTATTAAACATCATTTGAGTTCCTAAAACGTCAGAAGAATTAAAGCTCAAACAGACTGATTTTACCTTTTAATGGCAGCATTTCGACATTTTGTTGGTCGTTTGTCGTGTAAAAAGCATCATAACAAACCACTCGGGTTGGCCTGGAAAATTACAAACACGTCAGATTCACAGCGCTGCAACCCAGAGAGCGAACACTGCCATCTGCTGGATAAAACCTACATTACAGTCGAGGCTCATACTCAGGTCACGTTCAGTAATCAGTGCTGTAGGAGTGTTAGGAGACTAGGAACGAATCTGTGTGACGCTTTATATAGTCAACAACACTGACTATATAAATTATATGGAGATTTCAGGCCCTGTGCTGTGATTGGGCAGTGATTGCATTTGAGTGCAGCACACAGGTGAAAATTAATCGCAGAGAAATAGGCAAGGCATTGTTTAATTCTTGAAAAAGCAGAAACTTACTGATTGCTCGAGAGTTTTCCTTAGCTGCATGCCACACTGTGCTCATTTCACACATTTCTCCCATGGAATCATGTTCATAAAATCTTGTTAAAGTATTGGTAAAGCTGATATTTCTATATTTTTCTTTGTTTTGTCTCGAGTCTTCAATGTGTGTTTGTGCATTCATTCACTCCAAACACAGGTATTATTACCAGGGTCATAAAGAATTGGGGGGTTCAACAGTTAAAAAAAAAAGTTAATGGCAAATTAGCAAACATCAGCCATAAAACAATATTTACAATATTTAAATATACAACACCAGCAGATGACTAAATGTCTGGTCAGGGAGTGGCAGAACAGCTAACACTCTGGGTTACTGATCAGGAGTTCAAGCCCCAGCTCTGCTAAGCTGCCACTGGTGAGTAAGGGCCCTTAATCCTCTCTGCTGCAAGGCGATATACGATGCCTGGCCCTGCCATCTAACCCAGCTTTCCAACAGGCTGGGAATGTGAGAAAAAAAAACACACTATGCTGTAATGTATATATTTTTTTTAAATAGGGGTTCTTTTTCTAATAAACAGGGTGGAAATCCTTACTGCTGCATGATCAGTAAAAGCACTAGCTTGAAAAGACAAAAGAAAATCTCAGACTGAAAGTATCAGACTGACCCTGTTTGTCAACACAATATGATAAACAATGATAAGTAGTTAATAAAGGAGTTGGCAAGTTGGAATAATTGAATAATCACATCGCATTTAAAGGTAAATTATACACACTATAAATATACACAACCTTGGGGTGCGAAATGTGGCATACTTGAGACAAAATGAAGTACAGAAAAAAAATGGTAATAACATAAATAGTATGTTTGATTTTACAGAATGTCTAATTATGGCAGCTGACCAATTCAGTAAATGTTGCATATTAAGATGGTTATGTTTTTATTTATGTTGCTTTTGATATTTTAGGTTACTGGAAAAAAAATTCTAATTAAGATTTGTTGGAAATAGATCAAAGTACATCATCTTTAGAATATTTTTCCTTTTTTAAGCATTTTCCTTTTCTTTTTATATTAAAACACATCTTGCATTTGACTGTAATACAGTACATCAAAAGAATGAAAAATTTCACTAAATTTTAATCAAGTATCTGGCTTACTATATGGATTTCTTGCTGTAGTTTCAGAATTTACTATGACACGATAAATGCAAGCAGGTCTTTTGATGTGTAGGAAAAAATTTTATTGATATCAGTTTTTAATCCTGTCCCTAGGAAAAGTTAGGCACGATCAATGTGATGGATAAACCTATCTGAAACTTCACTGACTGAAACTTTGCATATCTACAGTACACAGGGTACATGGCACATCAGGTTAAATATACCAGTTCATTTTCCTTTGGCTTTTCCTTGAGGGAGTTCTGTAGCACCATTATGATAAGGTCAAATCAGAGTTCTCCTTTAGCCACATTCCAGCTCCTCTTGAAGATCTGCAGGTTTTCTTTAGCCAACTGGTGAGATCTTGGGTTTTGTAAGGGGCCAAATGCATAACTGTCTCCTCTTAATCTGAAGGAGCAGTGAATCTACCCGAGATTCTCCTGTATTGTCATGGTCATCACCTTATCACAGTGCATATAAGCTCCGCAACCTGGTGAGGGAACGCCATTTCTCCCATCTCAACCGATGACCTTATTCAGTATGACAAAACCAAATGATTGGATTGTTGAGTGAACATTACACAGAGATTATTATCTATACACTGGGCTTCTGCTGATGCTTTTGATAATTGTGAGTAGAAACTAATGTTACTAAGCCCTTACAGTAAAATAAGTTAATGGAAATAGCACGATTACTCTACAACTAAATAATATTTTAAAATATGCCATCCAAACTATCTATCCATTTCTCATATCCTATGCAGGGTTGCAGGGATGCTTTCCCAGGGAGCTCAGGGTACATGAAAATACTTGAACTAATAAAAATTATTTTAATATAATTATTAAAAGGCGGTATAGCGGCATAGTGGTTAGCACTGCTGCCTCGCACACATTCAGGGTCGAGGTTTGATTCCTGCTTCAGGTCTGTTTGTGTGAAGTTTGCATGTTCTCCCCATGTTTGGTGGGTTTCCTCTGGGTACTCTGGTTTCCTACAGTCCAAAGACATGCAGATTAGGTTAATTGCCATTCCCAAATTGACCATAGTGTGTGTGTGCCCTGCGATGGATTTGTGCCCCACCTCGTGCCCTAAGTATAGGCTTTGTACTATAGGTGTAGGCTCCAGGCCCCTGTAGCCCTGTACACAAGATAAGCAGTATAGAAGATGGATGAATGAATGAATGAATTCTCAAAAGTCCAAAAATATTATTAAAACCAGAATATATCACTAAGATGTTTTTTTTTTTTACACTGCTGACAAAGGAATAATCTGTGCTTATGTGTTAATATCACTCATCATCTATACAGCTTTTTCCTGTGTACAGAGTGGCAGGGAGGCTGGAGAGACTTAGGGCACTAGGAAGGGTACACCTTGGACTTGTCTATTTTGCATGACTTTGGACTGTGGGAGGAAACCCACCAAGCACGGGGAGAACATGCAAACTCCATACAAACAGAAGCGGGAATCGAACCCGAACCCTGGAAGTGCAAGGCGACAGTGCTAACCACTTAGCCACTAAGGTGTATCATGCGTTTGAGAGTTTTTAAATGAATATTAAGCACATAAGGGTGCAATTATTCCAAATTCCAGAATATCTCATCTCATACATTCATCACGTGTCTGCCATTGTACAGTACATAGATTCGCGCGGTTTACCTGCACGCGCCCTGTGGTCTCGCGTGATTTTGTGTGACTGCACTGCGAGAATCTCGCAAAGCCGCCATCACTACAGCTACACACACAAACTGAGTAGTCTATGAGTAGATTAAGGACTGACAACAACACTAAGACAGACAAGAGCCCAGGCCTTGGATAAAGGTCGAAAGGGGATTCACAAATGATTATATGTCGCTGTCCTGATTACCAACAACCCCCCAAAACCGTGTTTGATGTTTGAGGAGAGCCAACACACTCACTGAAAAAACAAACAAAAAAAAATATGTCTAATCTGAGCAAAGGCGGCACCAAGAAGGACACTAAAATGAGGATACGAGCTTTTCCTGTAAGTAGTAGCCGGTGTTATTAAGAACAGAGAAAATCCCAGCTTTTTCGAGTCCCTGTTTGACATCCTGTGCTAATCTGTGGTGCTGAATCTCTCCTACCTGCTTCCATAGCTACACGTCTGCTCGCGTAGCTACAAGTCTGACTCGAGCAAATAGTCTTATTACAGGCCTCGTGTAGACACAGTGTAAACCGGGCAGCACATTTTATTATACACACACGTTACACTAATGTTTGCATGTTGCAGAAAACTTTTGGCAGCTAGCTAGCATGTCAGAGAAGTTCAGCTAGCCAGGTAGCATTAGCCCATGGTGCTTCTGTTGGTGCCAGTACATAGCCAGCTATCTTATTTATACTGCTTATTTCTATTAGAATTAAAATTACACACTCAAGGCAGGTTAGTGTGTGAGGTGTGTTTGAAGAGAAGCAACTGATTGTGTGTTAGCTTCGTAGTGTAATTTATAGCATATAGAAAGCTAGGCTTGGAGTTAGCGTTATTCCCTCAGCTTGCTAGTTAGCCAGATTGCGAGGGCAATAAAACTAATCTCAGAGCCAGAGCTTTAAATCCATCATGTCTGATAAGGACGTAATCAAGCTGAATACGACTGGGCAACATGTAGGGAAAAAATGCTGCACGGTTTGTTTTTCTAGCCTGATTATCACATTTGCTGTGACATGAAGTCGCTTTGTTTTAAGCGAGACTACAGACAGACTGCACGTCATTAACTGCAGGCAAACTCAGCACGTGCAGGTCTGATCACAGATCACTGTAACGAGATGCTTCAAAGCCGAGGCCCGGCTCAGTCACTGGACGTCCAGCCTGTGCACATGAAATAAACACGCCTCCAGTGCTCATTTGTTGTCTTCGGTCATTTATGAAATCAGAATAAGAGACTTTTTATTTCACATAATATCCATGTTTTGTTTTGTGTTTGTCATACAGCACTGTGTTTATATTGTACATGGATAACAGCAGATTTTTTTTTTTTTTACCAGTTTATCCTGGTCAGGGTCCTGGTGAAACTGGGACCGGAATACAGTCCATCAGTCCATATCCATCCAGGAACCTCTATAGTGCAGCTAGAGACCAGCTAGAGCTAGATTGTATTAATTCCCATTTTACAACAGGAGGGGGTAGGAGCTTTCACACATGCATTCACACACTATGGGGCAATTGGAAAACGCCAATTAGTCTAATCTACATATCTTTGGACTGTGGGAGGAAACCAGAGTACTGGAGGAAACCTGCCAAACACAGGGAGAACATGCAAACTCCATATAAGGGAAGGGAATCACCAGAGACCTCCCGGTATGATATTATCACAATACCTGGGTGCTGGTTCGATTTGTATTGCCATTCTGTTAGTATCGCAGTTTTATTAATGTCCAATTCTATATTAGATTTTTTGTTTTTGTTTAAAATTTTGTTGCAATTCTAAACAAGCATAGCAAGTAATTTGCTTCTATTACACACGATGCTGTACTGTGTGAACCTGCAGGATTATAGAGGAACTACCTTCAAATCATCTTTGACTTTTTTTTTCTATCCCCAAATGCTTCTTTGTGTTTGACTACTTGTTTAGGTGTTGATAACGTTGCTCTTCTGAACTGTTGGGTCAAGGGTTTTTGGTGCAGTGTTAAAGTACAGTGGTACCTTAGCATACAAATTTAATCAATTCCGGAGGCGAGTTCTTAAGGCGAAATTTCATATTGCGGAACACGTTTTTTCCATAGGAAATTATGTAAATGCAGATACTCCATTCATGAAGTCAGATATGAAATAGACACTCACAATAAACCTCACTTAACCATAATTTACTCCATACAAACAGAAGTGGGAATCGAACCCGAACCCTGGAAGTGCAAGGCGATAGTCCTAACCACTTAGCCACTAATATGTATCATGCGTTTGAGAGTTTCTAAATGAATATTAATGACATGAGGGTGCAATAAAAAAAAAAATGCTCCAAATTCCAGAATATCTGATCTCCTACACTGATCACGTGTCCGCCATTGTACATAGATTCGCGCGATTTACACGCCCTGTGGTCTCGTGTGATTTTGTGTGACTGCACTGCGAGAATCTCGCAAAGCCGCCATCACTACAGCTACACATGCAAACTGAGTAGTCTATGAGTAGGCTAAGGATTGACAACAACACTAAGACAGACCATAATTTATGATTCTTCTTGGCACCGACTGCTTTAAAAACAAAAACTGAAAGTCGCTCCGTTTTCTTCTTCCTAGCGGCATTTTTGTTGGATTAACTGTATGTTACTTCTTCCTGCCCGGGGACTACAGATGAAATTTAGCTTGTAGCTAATTCTGGTAAGGCTGAGGGCCATGCACTGTCCCTGTTAAATAAACAAACAAATAAATAAATAAATAAATAAATTTTTTTAACATTCTTGGAACACATGGACCAATATCTTCACTAAATCTTGCAATCTTGCACAAAACGCAATAAGAAATAAAATCTATAAAAAAAATATATGTAAAGTGGCTTTGCACGGCTTTCCACTGACAAAACACAGCTACTGGAAGTACACACGACTGGAAGTACGCACGACCAGCTCGGTCACTCGTATGGCCAAAATGCTTCATATGCTGAGGCAAGTTTCTTGCAAAATTTTTGTTCTTAAGGTGAGAATTTGCTCATCCATATGCCGAGGTACCACTGTAATAGAAGCATTGTTCTACCAACACTGTGACAGCTGTCCTGTAACTTAAACACATCAGTCAGTGTGGACATCAGTGTCCCCACTCATAAACATTACACACTGAAAGGTTTTAAGAGCTGTGGGAGGTCCACATTGTAGACTCAACTGGTCAGGGTTAAGGTTAAAGTATTACTTTGCACTTGTTTCTGTGACTGACGTGAAAAAACTGTCAGGGTCAGTTTAGATATTTTCATGCGCACACACACAATATGCATAATATATTATACAGAATATGATACAGAATTCTGCTCAAGGTTGTGATCATGCATACACATCTGTTTCTGCTTGTTCATCATTGCGTTGCAAGACGGCTTGCTTTTTATTTAGATGTTTATGCTAATTTGATTAGTTCCTGTTTCTCACATCCACACTGTAGCTCTCGCTCATCACACGACAGCTACTGACTGGGTTGATGACTAGCACAGGCTTCCCCAGAGACACGTGAAGTTAGCCAGTGTATCTCACGGCACCAGTCTCACGGCACCAGTGGCTTTTCCATGCTTGGATGCATCCCTGAAGAACTGGCATCTGTTTTAAGGTGTGGTTAGTGCAGCCTTGTTTTTCCTCCAGTGTGTTTTCTGCAGACGCAGTGTAAGCACTAAAGTCATGTACTATGGATGTAGTTTTACTGGGAAAATTTGGAAACTTCGTTCAGCCTCTGCTCTACAGTTTGTGTGGTAGTAAAGCAGTTATGTTCCAGTCACCTCTGGTGTAATGACTTGTAAAAGGAAGGTAGTGTTACATTGTTCTTAGCAGTTGTTAAGCCACTTTTCACTGCCTGGAGTGTGTCCTAGCACTTCTTCTCCATCACTGTGGTGTAATGCGTTCTTAAAGGGAAAAATATCAAAAGCGTTGTGGATGTAAATCCTGGTTCTGTTCCCAGAATTTCGATACTGTGGTCAGAGCAGTGGCTTGATGAGCGTGCTTGAAGCATTTTTCCTCATGACATTGGCCCATCTGGGTCATCCTTTATTAAATACATTTAATTCTCTCAAAATTGAACAAACTTTATTCTTCCATTTTTTTGAGGGCAGTTGAAAACCTCACAGCAGGCAGAACCACTTCACCCATAACATAAAAAATATATACTGATTCAGTGCTTTGATCAGCATCCATGTAAACAGTTAAATTGGAATCTTTGATCAGAATAATTTAAATCTGTTCAAAGAAACTGATTTGATTTGTATACTTTATTTCAAACATATCTCCAACAGGAGGAGATTCAAGAGAAGCTTTACAGCTCATCATAGAATGCTGAACTCCTCTGCTGGAAACTGATCACGTCACCTAATGTCACCACTATGTGGGGCAAATGTGCGCAGAAATTCTGGGATTCTGATTATTAGATTCTTTGGGGAGTATTGAGGTCCAGGTAAATGCACGTATTGTGCTTCTGCGGCACGCAGCTAACAGCCATGTCTGAGGACTTTTTTCTGTGTCATATCTGATTACTTAAACACATTTACGCCACCCGAACTATAATGCAGACCTGGGTTACTATACATTTAAACCATATCCGATGCTTCACAGCACTGCCCCGCTTCGGCTCATTTACTTCTTAAAGAATCATGACAAATCTGTCCAGTCTATCAGCATTAATTAGAAAACAGGTTTGACATTGAGCCGTTCTATCATCTCTGAGTTTTCAGACTTGCAAATGAATTAATTCAGGACGGAAACATTAGCACTGTATAAATTCTCTGCTGTTGACGTATTCAGTTGTGACATATTGAATGTAACTATTTACATTAACAGGTTTGTTCTTGATTTGGCATACTGGACCTACAAACTGTGTGTAGATGGTGAGAAGTTCATGTCCTCGAGGAAGTACGACTTGTAGCCTTCTTTCATTAAAGTTAGCGCTGAACACGTTGATCTGGTTCCACTTCGAGAAGCAAAGGCAGGACTGTGACAGCAGGTGCAGTCAGCCGTTCATGCTGAGTCATTGCTAGTCTGTGTGTTTCTCTCTCTCTCACACACTCGCACACACACAAACGGGTAGACGGGGACCTTTTTGCTGCTGTACAGAAGTTCGTTATATGGCGTACAGGGGTGGACAGGTCACTAGCCGGCGTGTCTGGCACAGACAGGTCACATGTCCCGGCTGTTTCAGTCTTATGAGTAGAACTTGTGACAGCTAAATGACAGAATTGATAAAGATCTATAAACATGTGCAATAAACGCCATTAAGCCTGGTGATTGTGACATATGAAGCATGCACGTCTTTCTAATAAAAACATATAATTGTACTTATATTCTTTATCTTATGTGCCCTGTTACTGAAGGCAAGTTTGATATTTTTCTTTTACTTGTATAATAAGTATAAAGTGTTACACACAAGATGCTCAGATCTACAAAAATAGGATGGTGATGCACTTCCTTGTTTACTAAAACAGAAGGAGAAGTGTGCTACAGTGTTCTCTTTCTCAGCTCTCACCACTTTTTGCATATGATATGATTCAGAGCACTCCCCACCTTCTGCTTTTTTAATTAGATTCCTTGAGAAAACTTAACCAACTGACTAAGATGTTTGCATCATCTTTCAGAAAATAAATCTTCTCGTGTTGTATTTACTGGTGATGGGAGTTGGTAACTTTTCCATAATTGATCAGTTTGGGTAAACCTATGACTGATTAATAATCGGGGTAATCGCACAGTACAATGCTTCTTAGTTCAAAATTCATGTGCATTTAAGTACATTAAAATAGCTCTTGGGTATTATAAATCTTCCTGTTATGTAGATCAGAGTAAGATACAGGTTTTTCAGTTTGGAACTTCTAGAAAATACACACTTGTATTGCTTTTGTCTTATAAATCTAATTATACTTCCCTGTCTCTTGTGTTCCAGTCTATAAGCCCTTCTTATCTATGTATAATGTGGCAGGCGTTACCTCAGAAACTCACCGCACACAGGCCCTAAAATCTGTGATACCATTCTCAGCTTCTTCACTCATCACAGAAATGCTCCAGCTTACATGCTGCTCAAATCAACAGACGAGTCAGCACAAGTCTATAAGTCATGAAGACCTCCATTATGAGCCCAAATTTCACTTCTGGGATATAGATGAATTTTAAGGCGTGTGTGTGTCATATTTCTAAAATGCATGATGCTACATGTGGGAAAGAGTCAGTGAGCAGGAACTTCTGACGCAGGTATCACCGTCAGCGTGGGTCACACGTTACTCAGCATTAAGAAATACTTCTGTCGGCCTCCGAGTGGCGCAGTGGTAAAGCGCTCCCCCTATCCGGGTGATGCTGTAACCTCTCACAGCCGGAGGCCTAGAGAGAGCTGATTGACCGAGCTCTCTCAGAGGGGAGGGATGAGAGGTACTCAGTGCTCCCACATTAATGACGGCTCTACAAGCCAATCAGGGGCAT
>JAQMYJ010000018.1:10759526-10785491 GCA_030014305.1 Clarias laeviceps | reverse complement strand
CCTCGTGCGGGGGTGGTATGGGACACCACTAAATTTGGGAGAAAGTGGGGGTAAAAACCCCCCCCCCCCCCCCCCCAAAAAAAAAAATCATGAAAAGAATTAATGGGGAGTAGCCAGACCTGGTGTTGCATATAATAAACAAATATTGAATGTTCTGTTTGTCTGTGATATTGCAGATGACTATGGATGAAAGGTATGTGAACAACATCTGGGAACTGTTGAAGAACGCAATCCAAGAGATCCAGAGGAAGAACAACAGCGGCTTAAGCTTTGAGGAGCTGTACAGAAATGCTTACACCATGGTACTGCACAAACATGGCGAGAAGCTCTACACAGGCCTGCGGGAGGTCGTCACAGAACACCTAATCAATAAAGTATGTTCATTTTACAGTTTACAGCATTAATACAGAGCTGTGATGTTGATCAGTGCTGCAGGAACAAGTTAAAGTCATTTAACCGATCATTTATATTTATAGATTATTCTGATGAAATTTGTCTTTTTGTAGATTATTTTACAAAATTCATCTGGTTTGTGACTTTTAGAAATATTTTACTCACACATGGTTGCAATCAGGGGTAGACTAATCAAGTATTATATTGTAAATTCACCAGCACCCATTCAGAAAGTTGACAAATCGATAAAGGATTTCATTATTAAAAACAGTAACCTAAACAAACTAAACTGTATCAGGGTCTTCTTTCACCCTCAGCTCTATTTCTTCCTGTTTATCAGTTTATCTAAATTTTCTATAAATCAGTCGGTGACTGTATATATGGATGTTGCATAAAAAATATTTTTCATCTTTTTCCACTATCGTGTTAAGGTCAGAGAAGACGTACTCAACTCCTTAAACAATAATTTTCTCCAGACGCTAAACCAGGCATGGAACGATCACCAGACGGCCATGGTCATGATACGAGACATTTTAATGTACATGGTAAGTAGATATTAAAAACAGTAAAAGGTGTCAGGTTCTTCATATGGGAGGTTTACAGTTTGATACAGTGGCTTTATTAAACATTCTCCAAATCAGCACTACATTGTACTACACCCATACAATACATATTGGCAGTTATTACAGTTGCCTGACAAGTTTTCTAGAGGAAATGCTGTGTAAAAGTACAAAGTCCCCCAAAAAATCAGAGTACAGAAGATACTTAAATGCATTAACAAATTACATTTTCATTATTGTGCACCACTGAATTCATGATGTTAGTGTATGGTTTGAACCTTGTTCCATGCCCCCCCCCCTCCCCTTTTTAGCACCTATAAAGGTTTGTTCAGTGCCTTTCTGACATTGCTAGTCCAGGGCGTCAACATCTTCAGGAGGTCAAATGCATGCTCAGTTAGGCCAGGCTGAAATCTACTACATTTTCCCCTGAGAAAGTTCTTTCCTGAGCTTGCAGTGTGGTTTTGGTCATGGTCCTGCAGCATGATGTTCCTCCCAATTAGGAACTTTTTTGTTTTTAATTTCTCAGTCAGAGGTTCATGTTGGCTTTTATTTATTTAAAAATGTTTTAAGCAATAAACCCAGGGTTTAAACCAAGAACTGACATTCTGACTGTTTAATCAGTCAAACTTGTCCATCTGATCAGTCTTAGTGGCGAATGTAAGATAATCTTTAGGCTACCTTTCATCTGCATGAGTGTCCAGATAAAGGCTTCCAGCCATTTGCAGTCTGTCCCAAGTTTTAAATGACCTGCAAGCTGTTTCCGAAGTAACAAGTTCCTAGTTAGAACACTAGGTGCTGCTGTCGCATAAAGCCGAACAGATTTGTGTTCAATCTCCTTCCATTTAACCATATCACTACGCCATTGATTTCAATTGTTCTAGCCTGCATTACTGAAGGTTTTCACTGTGAACAAAAGAGAGCAAACACCAGGGATTTAATGTAATCTGACTGAATTAGTCAGTTGGAAACAGTTGTAATGTAGTTGTATGTAATTTATAATGAACACCCACAACCAGTGAAATATTTAATATGCTACAGCACTGTTACGATTTAGGACACAAAGTGTTTTTAATGATTTACTTGTATAAGTTAGATTCTAATGCTGGTCATCCATGCATCCATCCATGCTTCACCCTGCGTGATTTCAAAGAGATTTAAATACAAAGGCCAGATAATACCCTAGTTTAATATTTCTCTTGTTCAGTTACTTTTTATTTTATTCACTTAACCAAAAAAAAAGAGCTTTGCAGTGTAAATGAGTATCCCACAATAGTACCAACTGCCGGATAAGGAAATGCAAGCATTCATGCATATTTGTAAAAAGAAACCACTTTTTGCACGCAGTGCAGCTTTGTGATGTTTTTAATAGATCTTCCTTTTTCACACCATCACGTAATGCAGCTTTCTCATGCAGCAACAAGAGCAAAGGGGCAAAAAAACATGAACAGTTACATCAGATTAATTATGATTAATTATTGGTTTGTTTTTGTTTCCGCAAAAGGATGTAATTATTTTAAGTCACTGTCCAGCTCTAGTTCCTAATCACTGGCACTGTCACAACTGGACCTTAAAGAAACCAGACTGGAAAATATTCAGCAAAAGAGATTTGTCAGCTCACAAGTTGGATGTTGCTTCTCAAGCTCAATTGTTATGCATTTACACAGTGAAAGGGTTACAGACCTGAAAAATAAAGCATGCAGATGTAAATATTCTGTAGTGGAACAGTTACACATTTTCTGTTTTACACATTTTGTCAGCATGTCCAAGTAAGTACCCTAAATGGCTATATTAAGTTAGTCATTGTGTCTATATTAATTAAATGTTCTCTTTGTGTGTTTGGATCTCTAGGACCGTGTGTATGTGCAGCAGAATAACGTAGAGAACGTTTATAATTTGGGCCTGATTATCTTCCGAGACCAAGTTGTCCGTTATGGCTGCATCAGAGACCACCTCCGGCAGACGCTTCTAGACATGATCGCCAGGGAGCGGAAAGGCGAGGTGGTAGACAGGTGTGTGTGTGTTTGCGCGTGTGTGTTTGTTGCATAAATATTTTAATACTTGTTATGCTAATTAGTGATTGGTTTCCTGCTATGAAAAACAGACCAAGAAATGATACAGGAAAATGTAATCATAAATAAAATAAATAACTACAGGGTGGTGTGATGTGGCACAAAGCAGAGTTATTTTTACCTCTCCATGTTAATTATTTCTCAATCAAAGTATGCCTCCTGTGCTATTAATTTCTATTGTACTGTAATTTAACAGAATTACAATTTATATTAATTTAAGAACAGCATTTATGTGTAACTGTGAGTATGAACAAGAGTTTCTCCACCAACAAATAAAATAGCTAGATTGAGACCTGCATAATAAAGTGCATGAGCCCATTGGTATTATTAAGCAAATTAACTTGTGATGATTATTGTTGATTAGATTGTAGTTATATCAGCCCTAGAGAAAATAAAAGATTATTTGTAAATATTTTATGTAAATGCATTTTCATAATAATGATTCTTTTACCCAGTTGTGTCGTTTCAAGAAAATAGTATAATACTGTTTTGTAATTAAGTATAATTTTTGCTTATTATTGCCCATTTCACTTTTCCATTCTCTTAGAGGAGCAATTAGAAATGCGTGCCAGATGCTTATGATATTGGGCTTGGAGGCACGGTCAGTATATGAAGAAGACTTTGAAGCACCCTTCTTAGAAATGTCTGCAGAGTTCTTCCAGGTTGGTAACAAAAGCAGACAGTAACAGCTGTATTTAGTCTCACTGTAATAACACTGTAAATCCACGCATAATACATGTTGTTCTACACATGTTCATGATTTGTCAATAAAAGAGATATGACTAACTGAGCAGGCACACTAATTAACAGCAAATAATACATTTTGTATAATTCTTCGTCCTAATTGCACTGCTATCACTGATACTGATGGGAAAAGCTTGTGTTTATCATGTGAAACACCTAATATTAAACTCCTTTCCCTTAAACCGCACCTCATCTCTTTCACCCATCCATCCATCCATTCGTCTGTCCATCCAATTATTTTGTGTGTGAATGTGTTTGTATTTGTTTTTACCAATCCTGGGAAACACTCGGGGAACAAAGACTCACACCTAGCACCTCAGTTTTCAGGATGTTCTGTTCTGTGTGCAGATGGAGAGTCAGAAGTTCCTGGCAGAGAACAGTGCTAGCGTGTACATAAAGAAAGTAGAAGCACGGATAAACGAAGAGATTGAGCGAGTGATGCACTGTCTGGACAAGTCGACAGAGGAGCCAATCGTAAAGGTAGTAGAACGGGAGCTCATCTCCAAGCACATGAAGACCATTGTGGAGATGGAGAACTCTGGCCTGGTGCACATGCTTAAAAATGGAAAGACAGAGGGTGAGTGGAGAGATTGTGTAATTCACATGCACGTATCCTTAAATAAATACTGTACAAACCTTCCTAATAATGAATGATTCTGTTTATTAAATATTAAGAGTATTGACTGGGCTGTATGGAAATGTGCGACCTGTCAGTTTCAGTCATGATAGTATTTTGTGAATACTGTAATTCAATTTAGTTATTTATTGTTTACTTGCATTACTTACATTTTCTCTCTCCCTCTTTCTCTCTGTTTTTCTCTCTCTCTCTCTCTTTCTTTTTCTCCCTCTCTCTCTCAGATCTGGCCTGTATGTATAAGCTATTCAGCAGAGTGCCAAATGGGCTCAAAACCATGTGTGAGTGTATGAGTCTATATCTGAGAGAACAGGGGAAAGCGCTGGTGTCCGAGGAGGGAGAGGGCAAGAATCCTGTTGACTACATACAGGCAAGAAACTCCTATACCTGTGACGTGACTGCACTAATTGAGAGAGTTAAATTTGGCAGTAATAGCGTTATTTGTCATTGTTAGTGGGAAAAGAAGATGTAAAACATGCATGTATTTAATTCTTTCAAATAGTATCCCTAACAAAGTACCATTTTCAACTAGGTGTTCAAACTGTGTCCCAGGTCACAAGTTTGCTTAGCTAATTAAACATGTCTTTAAGTTAACTAGCTGTTCTGCGAAACTTCAGCCTGTGTTGGATTAACTCCGCAAATTTTCATATTTTTTCCTTTTTGCGTTCTCCGAGAAATTAGCAATGTGTGTACTAATATTGGTCTTTTAAGGTGGAGGTGTAAAATCAAACCACTATTCCTTTTCAGGTATGATGTACATTTTCTATTTATAAGTAAAACTTTTGATGGCATGTTTGTGAGCGTTACAGTGGGATCTGTGAAGGGGTAGGATATATTAGGCAGTGTTTGAAGCAGTTAAATTGTAAGTATCTAAACAACTCTGACCTGAGCCAAGTTATGATGCCTAGATGACTGGGTCAGAGCATCTCCAAACCAGCAGGTCTTGTGGGGTGTCACAGGTATTCATTGGTTTAAGCAGTGGTTAGCACCCGCCAAAAGGAATCCAAAGGAGGGAAGCTGGTGAAGCAGTGATAGAGCCATGGGTGCCCAGGGTTCAATGATACTTATAGGGAATGGTACTTGTATAGGAAAACCTGCTGTTTTTGAGATGCTCTGATGAATCACGTTTTTTCTACATCGTATGGATGCCCAGGTGCTTGTGTATCGCTCGCCTGGGGAAGAGATGGCACCAGGATGCACTATGGGAGGAAGGCAGTCCAGCAGAGGCAGTGTGATGCTCTGGATAATGTTTTGTTGGGAAACATTGGGTCCTGCTATGTAGTCTGTGGTGGGCAAACAAATCTGATCCATGGAGGCCCGACCTCGCAATTTACATGACTTAAGAGACCTGCTGCGTATATCTTTGTGTCAGATACAAGTGCACACAAGTGCCTTAATGAGTCAGAGCTGTTTTCATGGCACAAGCACAGAACCTACACAATATTAAGCTGGTGTTTATAATGTTACGGCTGGTTGGTGTATGCACACAAACACATACGTTTCCTTACCTCTGCTCTTTCTCTTCTCCACTTAGCAGTCTCAGTGACATACATTTATCTAAAGTAGCTGAAAGTGCATAGTTCAATAACAGAGCTGGCCAACTGATGGCTAAAGACATTGCTCATGCTTAATATCAGGTGCCAACATTTATTATTTACAATGAAAATATTCAAGGCTAATACTTGAACATGTAAACACTAGCAAATGGTAGTGAAACCCCCATGTATAGAAGTATGATATTAAACTGACACAAACGGATATAAATGATGTTGCTAAATGTCACTGTGTCTGTGTTGCACAGGGCCTGTTGGATCTGAAGACGCGCTTTGACCGCTTTCTACAGGAGTCTTTTAGTAACGACCGACTCTTTAAGCAGACCATCGCTGGGGACTTTGAGTATTTTCTAAACCTCAACTCCCGATCACCCGAGTACCTCTCGCTCTTTATTGATGACAAGCTAAAGAAAGGAGTCAAAGGAGTATGTTTATTACAAATCCGTGTTATTTGTTCTATACTTCTATCTCAATAAGTACATGAATGTTACCATTTCTTAGGTATAGGCTATACAAATGTAACCCATGCGTATTTATTAAAGAATGAAGAAGCTCCAAAATGTCAGCGCTGTAGAACTACTCTAAACATAAAACACATACTTTTTGACTGAAGTTTTAATACTATAAGAAAACTATTTCTACCAGAACAAGATTAAAAAAAAAACATATTCTGCAAGACAAAACCAGAAAAACTTTTACAATTTCTATCTAAAGTTCACCTAAAGAATCTAATGTAAAATCTTGTTCTTCTGTCCAAGACCATGCTATAATGTGATATTTATTTATTTTTATCTATTATTATTATATCCTTTTTTACTTTCCCGCAACTCTCTAAATCACTTACATTATAACATAATATAAAATTGGTTTGAATAAACCAGCTTAATATTTGATATGAATCAGCCATGAAATAGCCTGAGAAACTGATATGGCTATAAATCCTAATACAAACAAACCATTTCTTATATTGTATGATTTAATATTTGCATGCTTGATTCAACTGATAGAACATTGATAATGAGCCAATGAGTTCAGTCATGTTTTTACAGATAATCACTAATTACTTGAGCAGCAATATCTTAAATAACCTTAATTCTAAAAATCCATGCACATGTTTATTAATATAAATTATAATTGCAATAATAAAGTAGACCATATTGGTTGTCCTATAAAGCATAGAGCATGAGGCTATGAAGAAAACATATAGGGAATTTGTAGACCATTATTTACATAAAGGATTTTAGAATGAACTACATATTATCTAAGCTTTTTAGCCAGGTTTCCAGATGTATCAGAGTAAATTTTATGAATATGGCATATTTATGTAAAATCTCCAGATCAAAGAATTCTATTCTAAAAGCAATAGTGCATAACAAATTTTATATATATATCTCAAAAGGCAATTCTTGGTCCCTTTATTTTGTAGTGCACCGGAAGTGTGTGGACATCTGAGCATCACACGTGTCCATTCCACACTGTTTAAAGTAATTGTAAGCTCTTCTCTAAGCTCATGCTTCTGAAAAGATTTCCACTAGATTTTGGAACAGGGCTGAAGTCAGCATTAAGTGAGGAGGCCTAGGGGTGCATTCACTGTTCCAGTTCATCCCAAAGGTGTTCCTTGGGGTTGAGGTCAGGACTCTGTGTAGAACACTCATGTTTTTCCATAACAACCTTGGCAAATCATGTCTTGATGGAGTTTTCTTTCTGCACAGGGACCTTGTCAAGCTGTAACAGTTTTGGGTCTTTTAGTGATAAATTATTTAGATCAGCTAAGCATGTGGCAACAGTGCAAAGCATGTAATCCTTTTGGTACTGGTCAATAACATCAATTAATGTTTATTTAAAACATTTAAAGCGGGAAGTTACTTTCACCATAGCTTGGTTGGAGTATTTAACTGCTATTACAGTAACTCAAATATCTAAGGTGAAAGTAAACTGGAAAGTTGGAAATTGGAAAAATATGATCTGTTTTTCCCCCCAAGTGAGTCTGTGTCCACTATCGTCTCAGATTCTAGTTCTCAAACCCAATGTGGTCTTCTGCTGTGGTAGCCCATCTGATTTTAGGTTTTATACTAAGCTTTCTGAGATGCTTTTCTGTTCAGAATGGTTATAAAAGTGGTAATTGTAGTAACTGTCATTACTGTTATTTAAGGCACTGTAGTAGCAGTGATGTTATTTTACATTTATGCAATGTTCTGCAAACAAATGCATGTGCACTTTTGTGGTGTTTTCTAGCTGACTGAGCAGGAAGTTGAGTCAATCCTGGATAAGGCGATGGTGCTCTTCCGGTTTATGCAGGAGAAAGACGTTTTTGAGCGCTACTACAAACAGCACCTGGCCAGAAGGCTTCTCACCAACAAGAGTGTCTCTGACGACTCTGAGAAAAATATGATTTCCAAACTTAAGGTGTGAGGCTCTGTCTCTTTTAAATTCTGCTTTTTAAAAAAAAAATTCCCTTACCTAATTTTTTTAATTAAAGAGTAGCTTGTCGGACCTTGAAATAACACTTCAGTAGTCACTGGTCACCTGTTGGTTTATAAACCAACATGAAGACCAGAGAGCTGTCTATAAAACTATGTCCTAGCATCATCTCATTTGAAATAGACGCAGAGATAACTCTCGCAAACGCCAGCAAATCAAGGAGAAATCAAATACTTGTACAACGTCTAAGATAATCACACTTTGATACTAAATCAAACTTCTGACAATTAATATCCTTATTACCTTCTTTATCAATTTTCACATATGAAAATCAGCAGAACAGAAGCTGTCAGTTGCTAGGTTATGCTTTTATCTGTGTGGCAAAGCAGATAATCATGTTCATTTTTCAAAATCATTTTTAGTTCTTTTTCTTCTTTTTTTTTTTTTTTTGTCTAAATACAGCTTATACATAATTAATAACGAAAATACATAACCCAATGTCGGTTAATGGTGCTACTACCATCCACAGTTATGATTGATGTGATGGTAGTCACGTGACTGCAAAAGCAAAACCAGAAAAATTGTCCTTGCTGATCAAATAATTTTTGTATGGTCTGTATAATAACACACTGTAGGCAAAAGCTGCCTAGATCTGTTTTTCCCCCTCATATGTGATACAATTCATTCTCATCTCTGTGTGAATTGCAACAATGACACTGAATCTGACATTTTAAATCCAATTTGTAGTATTGAATTCAGTACATATGTGGCAATGTAACCTCAGTCACATTGTGAACGTAGATTGGAATTCATGTGACTACTGTATGAATCCAGTAGCACAATTGTGAGATTGTATTGAGAATCTTGTGAGATGTAAAGTCAGGTCCATAAATTTTCTAACAAAGTTTTTTGGCCTCTGTACACAACCACATTGAATTTAAAATAAAACGTCAAGATATAAGTAAAGCCAAGACTTTCAGCTTTAGTTCAAGGGATTTAACGAAAGTGTGGCATTAACCATTCAGGAATTACAGCCATTTTCATACACACACATTATGGGGACTCAAATAATGGAAGATCAGCAGTTGCGTGGCCAGGTGTGGCCTGTTTCCCTCATTACTCCATAACTAGTCAAACAGATAAAAAGCCTTGAGGTGGTTCTGAGTGTTACATCTGCATTTGGTTGCTAAGTTTGAAGTCAGAATTCTGAAAAAAAGATCCCCTTCTGTCATCTTTAATGTGAGATTAATGTGAGCAATTTATGGGAAACATCATATATAAGCAGTAAATCAGAACTGAGCAATGAGCATTAAATGCTGATGTTTTCTATCTTGCAGACAGAGTGTGGTTGTCAGTTCACCTCTAAACTAGAAGGTATGTTCAGGGACATGAGCATCTCTAACACCACCATGGACGAATTCCGGCAGCATTTGCAGTCAACTGGGGTAAGAGACCACCAACACCATCAGCTCACAACCACTTTTTTTTTTTTTATAATGGGTTTTTACAGCCCCAAGCAACAAAATATCACCAGAATCACTAAGCACATGACTAATATTTCAACATAAACATATTGCATGCGATTCAATTTTTCATTCATTCTTTTTTTGAAATAGTCAACACACACTGTTGAAAACCAAAACAGAATGCAACCCAAGATGAAATACAACAACTAAATCTCATCTAAACCTACTATTTGTAATTTAATTATTAGCTGTCATTAGGCATTTGTCAGGAAGGCCAACTGGGTCAGAAAATAATGAGCAACAATGTTTAATTATCATGATAAGAACAGATGTTCATTTGACCTATTGGACAATCGTAGCACAGAAACAAATGTGCCTTAATTGTTGTATATATTTACTTATAAGTGACCTATTCAGCTACATATGAACATATGCATATGCACAAAGTAAAATCTGTGATGGATGTATGATTATTTTTATTCCTGCAGTAATTATTGTGTGTATGTGGTCTCTCTCTCTCAGGTATCTTTAGGTGGTGTTGATCTTACAGTCAGAGTTCTAACTACAGGCTACTGGCCTACACAGTCGGCTACGCCCAAATGTAACATCCCTCACTCCCCACGGCATGCCTTTGAGGTCTTTAGAAGGTACGCTTAATGATTCTGTCGACATCAGACCCAGAACAAGTCACTAAATCCCAACCTCACACTTCGGAACAATCATTATGTACCTTATGTTTTGTCATTTTCTTTGGAAATTTGGTGGCAGGGAAATATGGTATTTTCCCCCAAGGATGATGATCTATATGGCGCTAGCATGACAAAGCTTGAACTTGCATGTACTGCACAGCTTGGTGTTGTCTTTGCGCTAAATAACCTGGCCAAACTCATCAGCTAAGTTTTAAACCTATCAAGTGTGCAAGAACAAATAAAATTTTGCCTCCTTTTACAGATTGGGGTATACAGTGATCAAAGCATGTGTGTGATTTGTTTAAACTGTGTATTACAGGTTTTACTTGGCCAAGCACAGTGGCCGACAGCTCACACTGCAGCACCACATGGGCTCTGCAGACCTCAATGCCACATTTTATGGGCCTGTGAAAAAGGTAACACACACTCATGTCAACACTAGCAGGATGAATTATAAGGTGTACAGTACTGCTTCATGATAAGGGAAAAAAAGATAGAGATCTGTGATAACTCTGTTGGATTACTGATCAAGGACAGCAAACTATTCAAATGCTTAGAAAACACATACGCTTATATTTTCATGTTTGTTCAAAAATATATAACCATGATATTTCTCCTCCTAACTAATATGCAGAGGACAAAATAATACCAATGAAATACAATAGCGTTAAGTGCAAATCATTTCTAAGGCTATTACAACATAAATCCTGGAATCGATTTGGCTGTAGTTTCTGGATAAGCCAAATGAAAAGGCCAAAATATCATTTTTTTTATGTAGTAGATATATTAGATATAGAGTATTTCAATGACCAAAATGTCTGAAGCGGAAAGATTTAGGCAAATGCAAATTAAGGTATTTGTTGCATTAGTTATTGCCTCGAGTTGTGTGATGTTAAGCAGTAATTTCTGAATATGCCTCTGCTAGGCCTGTTGTTTAAGCTATTTTTTAAATCAATAGGTTTAAAAAATGTGTGGTTTTTTTTTTTTTGGTTTGAAATCTGTGTAGGAGGATGGGTCGGAGTTGGGTGTAGGAGGTGCACAGGTTACAGGCTCCAACACACGGAAGCACATACTGCAGGTGTCCACGTTCCAGATGACTATCCTCATGCTGTTCAACAACAGAGAAAAGTGCACTTTTGAGGTACAGCAGTATGATTATTATTATTATTATTGTTGTTGTTGTTGTTGTTATAGCTAAATAAAACAATACTTTATTGTAGGAGATCCAGCAGGAGACGGACATCCCAGAGAGGGAGCTGGTACGAGCCTTGCAGTCTCTGGCATGTGGAAAGCCCACACAGCGAGTACTTACCAAGGAGCCAAAGAGCAAAGAGATTGAGAACGGCCACATGTTTACAGTCAACGACCAGTTTACCTCCAAACTGCATAGAGTCAAAATCCAGACAGGTACTGCCATTATATACTTCTATCCCTGTTGGAAGAAAGGGGAAGCTGAAGAAGTGGTGGACAGAGACTTTATTCACATTAAAAGCCTTATTGATCATGTTTCAAGTGTATTTCTCATCTTTCTACTTATGGCTATGATTCACGGTTATTATTAAGTCTGATCTGTCATAACACACAGTTGCACATTTAAATGAATGATTGTTAAAAAAAAAAAAAATCACATTTGTCTGATAGTCAATTGCTGAAGTAGCAATAGAGTGTCTAGAGTAGCAGCATAGGTGTTTCATCCTTCAAAATGATTTAGCTTTGTTAGCTACAGTGTTTTTGATAAGGACAGGGGGAGGAAAATGTCTTTTCTGTGGAAACTCTGTAAGAGATGCTGATGATGAAATGCGCACAAACGGTGGAGTGTCGTATACGGAAGGAACCACAGAAGTTGTCAATTGATGCTAAAGATTAGATACACTGTGACTTCACAGACGATGTGAATGTAGTCAGCGAGAGTTCGTTCCTTGTAGTTATTGTGGAGGCCTATAATAATTTTTTTTCTGGTTGCAAATATACCTGAGACAGGAAATAAGCACTGTGAGTCAACATCAAGCATTTTATCTGATACGGGTAGGGGAAAAAAAGAATGTTTTTTTTTTTTCCTTTGTTGTTGTTTTTTTTTGGGGGGGGTTTGCCATGTTGTGTAGCTGTTCACGTTATTTGTAGCTCAGCTGTAATGGATTTCTGTATTTCAGTTGCTGCTAAACAGGGGGAGTCTGACCCAGAGAGGAAGGAGACACGACAGAAAGTGGACGACGATCGGAAACATGAAATCGAGGCAGCCATAGTACGCATCATGAAATCTAGAAAGAAGATGCAGCACAATGTACTTGTAGCAGAGGTGTGTGAATGTCAATAAATCGTAATTTTTCTCAGTGACATTTTCAATACTGAATAATTTATATGTGCATGTTGGTTTTGTGCGGTTGTTGTAGTAATTCGGTTTTCAGTAGAATATTGCTGTTATAGTTTTTACTGTTTTTTTTATATATATATCTCTAATTGTCAGATTTGTTGCTTTCTCCATTGCAGGTGACTCAGCAATTAAGGGCACGATTCCTGCCCAGCCCTGTGGTGATTAAAAAGAGAATTGAAGGGCTTATAGAAAGAGAATATTTAGCACGAACACCAGAGGATCGCAAAGTGTACACTTATGTGGCATAGACATGGACACAAACAGAAGAGTGTATGATGAAAAAAAACAAAAGGACAAAACTGTTCATATGGACTGGGAAATTCATTTTAACAGATGAATTTTGGAAGCTGACATTTTCCTCCTGCACAAAAGCGACATAAAAACAAAGGATCATAAATTAACAGCAAACAGAGTACAAAAACATTGTAAGTGTTGTAGATGTTTTAATTAGGCCATCATTTGCACTCCTGTGTGGATCGCAGCCATGGATGGATCCACCTTCAAGCTCTTCACTGGTTTATCTGTGTATAAACTGCTTTTCAAAGGAAAAGAATGAGAATCCCTCTGGAAAATGTGAACGCACCACACTTTTTTTTTTTTTTGTTTCATTATTGTAAAAAAGAAAAAAAGAGAGAGAGAAAATACATTGCTAAAAACAACAACAACAAAAAATAAAATAAAAAGGTTAATATTGAAACACTTGCCATGTTCTTGAGGTTTCAGTAGTAACCCTGAGGTATCTAGACACTGGCATAATTTTATCTGCAGTTCCAGGCACAGCAGATTAAAATGAAATGACAGCATGAATTGAAATAATGGCTGTACCACTGTGTATTTCTCTCAATCACAGACACACATTATTATTGCTGGGATGGTGAGACTTTCTCCATATGGGAGAAATGAAAATGTAATGATATCTCCTTAGTTTCTGTTTATTATTAGGGATGTAATACAGTAGTGGCTTCTTGTGCAGCGGTACGGAGATTCACAGTTACAGCAAAGCCATAAGCAGTGGAGAAAAACATTTCTTTAAGCCTAAAGTCAGGAGTGGTTAGTGAGAGCTGGCCTTTTACTTTTAATTAATTCTGAAAAGTCAGGAAAACACTTTTTATTTATTGCTTAAGCACTAAGACAAACGTACTGTTTAATGAAACACATTCATATAATTTAAGTACTTATACAAAATATTGAAGCACTGTGCACAGTGTGTTTTTTAGTTTCTGTGATTTCATTGGATGTTGGATGTTTTGTGTTTAGCATGCACTTTGTTCCCATATCTTACAGTGAAAATTTATTATTTACTAAACCTCATGTTCTTTTAATATAGTTTCACAGGTTTGGACTATAGAAGCACTAAGCAAACTGTCCAAGCAAAAATGCTCGTGTTGATATTAGGACTTACAGTACATATAAGCCTACTGTGTTCACAGCAGAACATTTTCATGCAATAATTCCTAATAATTAGGAATTTAGGGTTTAAAAAGAAAAAGCAGCATAGAGTATTTGATAAAACTGTTTATTATTTGCTTATTCATCATGAATAATGCAGCCTATCGTTAATGAGTTTTTTTTTTTCTTCTTTTATTTAAGAACATTATATTTATTTGGTTTGTCTTTTTTAAATTCCAAGCTAATCTTGGCCTATGTTTGATCACCAATCTGCACACAGAAAAGACTTGGGTACTAAGAAGCCACAATCTTAATGACTAGCTGTGGTTAATGAGAGAGTGGCCCTGCCATCCATTCCTCAGAGACCACAGCCAATGCAAGTGCACAGGTGATTCAGAAAGAGACAGATTGTTCCTTATGCATCATTTATCACCCCATTTAAATCCACAAATCCGCTGAATGAGAGCAGGGAGTGCCAGTACAGTACACTCAGCTAAACATTAATTGCGATTATATTAATCATTTATTTCTCTATGAGGAGATCTGTCCTTGAAAACTGAGATTGTAGTTTGTGTGCTTTATAAACAATTATGTATCATGCAGGTTATCTAGGGGGTTTTAAAATTAATGTTTTCTTATGAGAGTAAACCTATGCTCATATTTGACCAAGAAGAAGAAAACATTGTAAAATGTAAGCTATACTCATGGACAAAAACTTACAAAATTTCTGTCTAGTAAATAAGGAAGTTGGATTTTATACAAAAAAAAAAAAAAATCTGTGTCCATCAGCACTAGAAATACAAAATTCATAAGACACTGGCAATGTCAAGTCAATATTGCCCCACGATATGGCGTCCTTTCATGTCCAGCAAATCCAGCTGCAGCCAAACGTCATTGAGTAGTCTGACAAATTATTGTGTGTAACATTGGAATACTAGCCGCAGTAGTGGCAGTGTTTTCTCTAGAATTTCTCAAATGACACGATCAAATTCATCTCTTTTGTCTTGGCGTTGTCACTCTTGGACTTCTAGGCCTGAGGCAATCGGCAGTGGAACCAGTTGTTCGGAACCAATTTCATAGCCTGTGAAATGGTATTCCTGGCAATTCCAAACCGTCTGGTGACATCTGCTAGCATTGCACTAAGTTGAAACATTCTGATGACCCTCTCTCTGCTAGCATTGTCTAAATGGAGCATGATAAATAGGGTGTAATGACAAAATGCACAATCAGGATGTTTTCCTAACTTTCCTAAGCCGTAACTGCTTTTATGTCTGTGTTGTATTAGACTCATGCATAATCTGGAACTTTTATAACACAATGAAGCATTTACCTTATATTTTCTGGTCCTTTACAGTGAATTACTTTGATAGCATAGAGGGCAAGTGAGAACACAACGCACCTTATTTCCTCGATTCAAATGCTAATTAAAATAGTTTCAAATAGCTATTTACAGCAGTTGACCAAATTTCCAGGGGTCACCGACTATATTTAAAATAAGCTTTCTGATTTAGTTGTTTTTATGTGTGCAGCTTGTTAGAGGTGTTGACATTTGAGCTGCTTGTGCAAACCTTCCAAGATTACTTTGTTAAATATTTTGAAAATGTCATAATTTTTATTATATTTATCATCATTTATATAATAAAAATGAACATAAAAATTAATTATAAATTATTAGGTATTTACTGAAGTGCTCAAATCATTAAATAATACCATGACTCAATGGTATCATAATAAGATGTGTGCAAATTGGGCAGCATAGACGGTGCTTTTTATTTTTTTATTTTTTTTCTCAGTTCAGCATTTTTCCTTCACATTACGCCATGCCTTTTGTTTCTTAAATTACATGGGTCCATTAAGAGAACACACCCATCTGTGAAGCTACTGTAAATCCGGACTATCAGCCACCTTGGACAGGTATTGGCTATTGATCCAAAGATACAAAAGGTCATAGTGAAAGTCTCTTGATAATTAATGAGGGCTCAGACTTTCTGCTGGGAGATGCATGTACTCACCAAGGCATGTGAGTTGACAATACTTTCTGATCTGGAGCACATTATGTATGGTCCCGTTCAATGTGCATTAGCAAGTAACTAATTTAAAGGTGAAATGAACAAAATACAAATAGATAATAAAAAAATATACAAAATACATAGTGTTGAAGAAAAAGAAAGAAAGAAATGAGCTTGTTTGTTTGTTTGTTTGTTTGTTTTTTAACTAATAAGTACCTTTTGCGGAGAACATTATTTCAAAGCAGGTAAGAATTTTGAGAAAATGTCAATCTTGATATGTCTTGAGATATGATGCTTTTGAAAAATAAGTGATATGTCTAGATTTAAAAATAACAAAAAGCCATCAACTATTAATGTTTAATAAATACAACAACAGAATTATTAAACTAAGTTTTTGTATAGCGCTCATAAAGGCATTTTCACAAAGCACTTTTAAAGCTAATGGATAAGCTCAATATATATTTTGTGCAGAGTTAACATTTTCTGCATTTAAACTCTGAGACTGTCACTCAATTCTGAACACTGATTAGAAGGCTCTTTCAAAACTGTGGGGCTTTGTTAGACAAAAGCTCTGACCCCTACTGTAGTCTTCATCGTACAAGTTATCAACAAATATCCTCCACCTGTTGATTGAAGAAGCCATAGCAGATCATAGAATACCAACAGTTTTCTAAGGTAATGTGACTTCCAAAGCAGTAAAGGAAAGAAGAAAATTTTAGTAAATAAATCTGGTAATTATTCTTCATGACAGCACTTCTCTTTTAAATATGGCAAATTATACAATTTTATTTTGTGTTGGACTGATATCTGATACTAATGACTGATTTATAACATGTGTTTTTGAACTACATATATGTATGAATGTAGAAATATAGGTTTAAAGGTATGTTTGTTCCATTCTTTAAGACCTTATTGATGTATATAATAGGAATGCGATCCGTACTGGCAGAATTGGGGAGACCACTGTGCCAATTAGAAAACATTAGTGGAACTGTATTCTATATTAATATTCCTCACATGTAAATCTCATATTAATTTGGAACAGGTTTTTATGGCTTACTGTCTTTGGCTCTAGTCATCCTAAATCATCTATCCACCATTGACACCTCCAGATCTTTATCCAATGAAAAGATTTTAGTCTTTACATATCCATTCCTATTGCAGACAAAATAAATTGTGTCTCAATATTCCATACATGTAAATTTTAAATAAAGGAGATAAAATCCACAAAGAAAATCTAAGCATTAATTTATTAATCTATATAGAAAACAAATTGAAAATGCTCTTAACATGTTATATCCTCTTCTCTACTTGGTATATATACCAAGCCAGGGGGCATTGTGGAGAAATGGATTATGGGATGCCTTTTAGCACAGAATCTGTCATCAACTTGTTGCTTTTAAAGTAGGGAAACAAGTATGTCCACAGATGCTGTAATCGTTCAACTTTCAAAGAGAAAGGTTGAAAGCGAGTGTTTGGATAAAGGTCATCATCATTACACTGTGATATCCAGCAGTCACCCTGTGGCTCTCTGGGCCACCTGTTGCTTGGCAACTGCCTGGAGCAGAACAGGATCTGTTCTCTCTTGCATTTAACACATCCAACTGGACAGTGGGACATTTTGCCTCGTTAAAGTGATTGATAGAAAGTAAAAATTGTAATACAGTTCTCTTTATCTTAATGGTATCTGCCCTTAATAGTTTCTATTTTATTCTGCATTGCATGTATAAGAAAAAGTGTGGCTTCTGTGCATCACTTGACTTCTTTCATACCTAATGCATGACTTACAGAAACAACTTCTATTTTTAGATACACTACAGAAAAATATGGAGAAGAACTTTAGGTAGGATGGGGTTTACTAAACTACAATATCTAAGCTTGTATTTTATGAAGGAAATTTTGATAAAGTGACACAGAAGTATGTGCTTTTACATTAAATGTAATCTAATATAATGCAGTACATACTGTATTTCTTACATGAATGGATTTCTCTTCCTATAAGAACAAAAGCACTCTTCTTCTCTTCTTAATGTTCTTCATGAAGCTCCTGTTTCTATGTTATACTTAGCTTTTACTACCTTTACAATTATTACTAAAGTACACTGCAGTTACTTCCTGGCAACTATTGGAGACCTTTTATGCAAAATGAACAAGCCAATTCGATTTTCCCCTTAAAGTGAGCTCAAGAAACAAGAAGGCTTGTCGCCCAGCTCCACCCAGCTGTGCAATGCTCTGCTGTTCTCTGGAAGCGCATGGCTCAGCATTAGCCCATTTACATAGAAAGTGAATTGGCATGTTTAAAAGATGAGTGAAATCAGGTGATTTTAGGTTTTTTTCAGCTGAGGCATTAATATACAAACTTTGGGAACTTCTGAGATCTATATTAATTATAAAAATGGATCTCAGAAGTTCCCATATTTAAAGGTCCCATATTTTATAATGTTAATTAAAGATTAGTTAATTCAATAAAACTTGGCTAAACTCTTTGGCTGGAAAATAATTTAGAAAGTTGTGCCTTAAGTCCTTATTCGGCTTATTATTTGATTATTATTTAAACATATCGTGAGCATAACTTAAACTGACAGGATACCATTTTTGTTTGAATATATATACACAATATACGCTTCCTTCTTGGTGTATAGAAAATGTTTTTTGATGTTTATCTTTCCTCATATTTAATTTTAAACAGGTTTTATGCCATACTGCCTTTGGCTCTAGTCTTCATAAATGCCACCATTGACACCTCCAGACCTTAATCCAAATATAAAAATTTTGAAGCCTTTTCATATCCATCCCTGTCACATACATAATGAATTAATGTGTCTCACTTTGAGCTGAACTGTTTCTCCCTGCAATACATACCTAATTTAGTTTGAGAAGATGGAAGGGTCCATTCATGTCTGGGGCTCTCTGACTAATTAACACACACACACACACACACACACACACACACACACACACACGCATGCATGCACACACACAGAGCTGTACTCTCCATGACTTCACTACAAGAGTGCACATGAAAACAGACTTTAACAGACTTTGTATTGAATCTGTCGCTGCGCTTTATTCACATTGCTGTAGTAATTTAATCCAGCAACTCACTGCTGCATCAAATTAAGTGCTGTGGCAGTAATGACATAAGAGCACAGTGGAGTAGTTCTGCTGGATATGAAAGGAAACCTGTAGTTTTAACAGGAAAAAAATGTTTTACTCAGCTGTGTGCTCTCACATCATTTATGCCAGTTGAACTTAAAATGATCTAATATTGATATTGACATTACATTACAGTACACTTCTATGAGTGTATTACTGGGATCATTAATACTTTATAATTCTGATGAAGTCTCTCACAATTAAGAAATTTTGGCTGATGTTCAACACTTTGATTTTTGTGTTGTTGTTTTTTTTTTTTTTTACCAGTATGCAGCTACTGAATATTTGATCTTTGATTTTTTCTGCATTCTCTACTGTAAGGATTTGCGGGTAAGCCTAGTAAGAATCATACCCAGGCCTGGTTACTGGACAATAACCAATTTTGCCAAAATTTTAATTACGCCATGAACTATTCTGCAGTAAAGATTATTCCAGGAGACTTTGGGCACGAGGCAGGATACGAGGCCTAGGACACTTGGACGACACACACACACACATCTGCTCATTAGCCTAATCTGCATTGTCTTTGGACTGTGGAAGGAAACCCACCAAGCACAGGAAGAAAATGAAAACTCCATTCACACAGACCCAAGGTGGACCCCGAACCTGGTGGTGCAAGGTGACAGTGACTGTCAGACTAACCACTAAGCTACTGTGCTGCCTCGACTGTATCTATGGAGTGAGTTACATGCGTTGCCCTCTAGAGGCCAGATTGTGTTACTTTGTTTCAAGTATTGTTTAAATCTGTGATAGGTAGTAACCTTTTTGCTTCATAATCTTACACATAAAAAATTTACCCAGTGAAACAAAAATAAATGTTCTTTAGTGGCTCTTTAAAAAAATATATCATTATTTAAAATGAACTATGATTTTGTAGCCAGTGTCATTTGATCTGTTTTAAGCTCAGAAACATTATTTGGCAAAAGAAGTTATCTGTTCACCGGAATGTACTCAATGACCACGTTATCAAAGACTGGCTCTGAGAGCATGAGAAATCTTTTTAAACATGATTTGACAACCATACTGGGTGTCTTTATCAAAGCTATTGGTGGTCAAACGAAATATTAGAGTGTGTTTTTTGCACAGGCAGTGTATGTGGGTGTCCTTTTAGGCGTGTTCAGTTTATGAAAATCTCCTGAAGCTTAAACCATTGTTCTGCATAACAGAGTGCAAAATAAGATTTAACAGCAAACTAGAACATAGAGATTATATATCAGTTCATTTTGTCATTTTGTCATATCGCTACAAGAGTACCAAACCACTTTACTCCATTCAGTTTCGGTGATAAATAAAAACAAATGAGTCAGAAGAAAGAATGCTTTGGTTCATTTATTTCCACCCGAAACCCCGGCGTCCTCCACACCCTCGAACAGGTGTAGCAACGCGGATTCAAGCGGTCGTGTACAACATACGTCCCTCCGCCCTACACAGGCGCACTCCGTGGACTATGAGACAGTCGTGTAGACGCCCCATGTTAGCGCACTCTGCGTTTCTCTAGTCTGTTTGGGATCAGGCTCCGGTCTCGCGCGCAGAGGAGGAGTTCCGCACTTTCTGTTTGAAGCATTGTGGGAGAGACAGCAATGAATCCGGCTGAGCAGCCTGCGGAACCGCGAATGAACTAACTTATAACTCTACAAACACACTTTGTTTATCAAAATGGTAAGTAGCATGCGTGTATATAGATTTTCCACGCTAAAAGCGCAACTTTGTCGCCGTGGTCAGGGTTGTTTTATGGACTAGAAGAAGACAGGTCGCTAGCCTGCACCTGTTCGCACCTGGTAGCTGTTTACCTCCGACTTCCGTCCGCATTTATGCGCAGAGTTAGTCTGACAGGAGTCTTTTTTCTGACGGAAATAAGTCAGTTAATATGGATGAATAAAGATAGATAATCATTAAGTAAAAATTCTGAGTTTATTTTATTTTCTGACCTTGGGTCGTTATCTCCTCTTAAATAAACACTTCCGGGAGGTCAGTGCTTTGTAGTCGGTCTGCTTCCATCATTAAACCCACCTCCAGAAACACAGTGCCAATACTTCTGCCACGTCTCCTGGACATGGATCCTATCTCTGTTCAGTTTATCTGTGGCTTTCCGGGATTTTTTCCGGGTCTGTAGTCCTGATGTAAACTCGTTCTTATTTTTTTTCCCCCTTAAATTTTTCTGTGAGTTTGTATTAAACACTTCACCTGGTGGCACTGCTGGGTTTGGGCTGAAACTCTCCTGAAGCCTGTCTCTGTTTTGTAATTAAACATTGAAAAGTGCTTTGTGTGACTAGAAATAATTATGCAGTATGGCTAAAAGTTTCTGGACACCTTTCTTTCAACATCTTCCTCCAGATTTAGACCTGCCTTGCGATTATAATAAACTTCACTATTCAGTGACAGGAGCGTTGGTGAGATCAGGCACCGGTGTTCATTGAGGAAACTCCGGGTTGCAGCCAGCATTCCACAAAGGTGTTCAGTGGGTTTGATGTCAGGACCACTTAAGCTGTTCTGCTCAAACACCGGCAAAGCCAAAAAAATTGGTCATTGGATATTATGCTATATTATAAGTACTGTATAAATGATCACTTATTATTAAAAATTATAATTATTAAATTTGTGATTTCTGGTCTACAGTTGCCACCATGTCTGTTAATTGCTATTTTTGGTATTCCAGATGATTTAGTTCCACTGAGTTCTGCATATAAAGATGTTATTGCTTTCTCATATTTGTTGACCAGACTTTCTATACTTTTACATTGGAAGTCCAAGTGTCCCTCCATCTCTCAGTGAATTAAACCTTTATTACTTTTTCTTAAGCTTAGAAGATTAAATATATACACTGAGAAGTTCAAACCGAGATGTCCTTTTACAAATGGCAACTGGTTATTTCTTATTTTACGAATTTACACGTATTGCCTGATTGATTATTTGAACTAGGTCATGCATCGGAATGTTTGTATAACCTGTCTGATACACACAGATCCGCGTGTGTGTGCATGTGTATGTGTGTACAGGTATGTCTGTATGTGTTTTGGGTGGGTTTATAAAAATATATAAAATATATAAAAAATAATATATTTCTTAAATATACTTTTTTGTTCAGTGATTTCTTGATATTTTTGTATATGATGATTGTTCAGTAAAGATAATTAGTAAAAATAATTTTAACATTACTTAACACACAGTAGTGACCTATTTTGTGTGTACGTGTGTTAGCGAGTAGTTTTGAACATCAGAAGTAGGAGGTGGACCATACACTATCCTTCAGGCTTCTGAAGAAATCTGCAGTTCTGTCTGTTATAGTGATGTTAAATCTCCCTGAAGGTTGTAAGTTAGCTTCACACTATGATTTGGCCTGATTTTTTTTTGAATAGTCGTGAGCTGAGAACAGTATTTAATGCTGTTGCGACCATTTTTCTGGCAGTAAAATTTCAGAGTGAGAGCACTGCTAGGCCTGTCATCTAAAAGACACCAATAACTGTATTTGTATCTCTCATGGAGAGCCAAAATACAATAAAGGTGTTAAAACCTTAACAAAGCATACTAATGAACAGAAATAAATACAGTATCAAGCTTGTTTTGAAAGACGTTTCTGTTTACACCACCATATCATATGTATGTAGTAATGGTGAGTCTATAATTAGAGGATCTTCATCATATAGTCTGACATGGAGAACATTGCGCAGTCTATTATTACAACATAAAAAGTAATAATCCTTAAAGACAGCTTAAATCACAAAAAAAAGGCTTCAGGTCTACCATCAGCCACACTTAGGTGTGGTTTCCATTTCTTGAAGAACTGTTCTTGTAAAAGTCTCAGACAGTGGCTTGTTTTATTCAGTAATTTTTATACTCCTATACAAAATTTGCTAAGTAAGTGAAGATGCAGATATTTGTGGGTAGCACTGTGTAAAGCACCGCACGGGCATGTGGGTACGTTGCGCATGTACGCCGGCGTGTGTGTGTTTTTAAACAATAGAAGGAAAATGAATTGACAAATAGAAATTTCAGGAAGTTCAGTTCACAGCCCCACAGCGAGGATGATGCCAACAGGGAAATGCATCCTGGAAGTTACAGTAAGGAATTTGTAAAGCTGTTTCTGTGTCACTGATCTATGTAGTTGTATATGAATAATACACTAGGTATATGCCTGTGTATCTTTCAGGCTTTTTCAAAGACACCATCTATGAGCCTGGATTTATTTTTAGTAACTTTATTTACAGACAACAAAGACACACCCAATCAAAGCTTACATGTGGGCCTTGCTATAATGTGTTCATGCTTCTAGTATTTTGAGCTCCTTGCTGTTAATTGAGGAAAAGATATGCCAAAGTTTTCTCCAATTAATTTGGATATTTGTTGGTTAAATGTGGCTGTAAGGTCCTGTTTTTAAATGTGAGGTAGAGGTGTCCATGTGTATGACCCATTCATGTCTTTCCTACTTCCTCCTTACTCCTTAGTAACTGTGTGTGTGTGTGTGTGTGTGTGTGTGTGTGTGTGTGTGTGTGGTGTCTTCTCTGTCCTTACATACGGTATCTATAGTTTAAAAACCTTTGATGAAACTGTACCAATACTGTTACAGGAATGAATATAATAGTAATTAGTTCTTTAGGCACATTCCATAAAAGCTGAAAAAAGACAATTCTTTCTATGTTTGCTGTTTTTCATACACTAACAGCATAGTGAAGGAGTGTTCCTGTTTATTTGCTTTATCCCCCCCAAAGTTTAGGTTTCTCCCTAATAGACTAACAAATCATTATCTTCTGCCCCTCCTCCACACTAACCCCAGGCTAGTGTGTAGATGAAGGGAGGGTTGTGTTACACTGTGGTTCCTGCATAAAAAGTCTCTACTTAGCAAAAATACAGTCTTTGTTTTTTTTTTCTGCTAACAAGATATCAGAATATTTATTACATTAATTTATCTTAAGTGGTCACTTTCTTCTGCTCAGTGTTATGGTAAATCCAAAGCCTATCAGATGAACATTGGGCTTGAGGCAAGACTACAGCCTGGATCGCACCGCTGTACAACCATAGTATTTTCATATATGGTTCTTATAAATTTTCTTTCTGAAGTCTTCATATGTTCTAAGTTATATGTAACCATGACTATAACTGGGACGACCAGAAAATTTTTGTGTGGTTAAGTCAAAAGTATGTGGACAGACAGGTAGTCATCATCACTCCAGGCTTTTAAATCATCACTCCAGGCTTTTAAATCTTCTTGAAAGAGACGTTCTCCAGTGTTTTTTTTTATTCATGTCTCAGTTGTGACTGAGTGGTTGTTCTCGAATACCTGTAGAGGATTCGCCAAAGTGATTGGTAGATTGGTTTACTCACAGCAGTAGGTTTAAGTTACACTGATGATCAGTTAGGGTGGTAGTTGTTTTGCATGCGAGAGCACACAAAGAGAGAACATCAAAGTACACTGCTTGGATGAGATCTAAGATTTTGTTGGACTAGCTTTAGGTATTACAATAGGTACAGTATACAATTACAGCACATAATTTGGTGGCCAATTCATGTGTAAAAAAATGTCTTTTACTTTTAGAATCATGCTTTAACAATTTAGGTCCTGGAATATGCCTGTGTCATCAGGAAAGAAAAAAAAAGCATTGATATGATGACCTGAACACACTCAATGACCAGGTTATCAGTTTGTAGCATGGCCACATAAAGGGCACTTTGATATAGGTATAAGTAAGCCAGCTCAATGTTAAAGCAGCTGCGGTGCCTTTATAATCATGCCCGAGAAGGTTTGTTTGCCTATGGACTGAGGTGCAACAGTCCCAATCCTGTAAGTTCTCACCACAATTTCTTTGTAGACATATTCTTATTTTCAATATTAAACATAGCTGTGATTTCTACTGTCATTTTTTTTTTTTTTTTAAATGCAGCTTCACCTAGTCTTTAAGTGAAATTCATTAACATTCATTCTTACATTTTTCACAATATTCACAGTTGAGCACTATCCTTTTAGGTTTGAATTCAATTCTATAGAATTTTATTTGTATATCGCTTTTAACAATTCGCAAAGCAGCTTTACACAATCAAAAGAAAATTATGGAAATTTGTATGAAATGTAAAAAAAAAAAAAGCAAGCCGAGGGCAACGGTGGCAAGGAAAAACTCCCTGAGATGGCAATAGTAAAAAACCATGAGAGCAACCAGACTAAACGGGGAACCCATCCTCATTTGGGTGATAACGGATAGCAGGAATTGTTGTGCAGTCCCTCTGTGTGTTCGGCAGCTGGAAGTTCAATGTAACAGGAGATGTCTTTAAGTTAATATGGAGTCCAGTTCATTATTGGAGGTTCAGGTAGACTGTAGGAAACAGAGAGAGGGAGGGGAGGAGAGAGCAGAATAGAAGGTGAGATAACAGTTAGGTCTGGTCATAGTCACATAATATAACAGGTGAATGTATATTTAGTGCAGAGTGCTAGCAGGGACTCCGGCAGGACTAACTATGACCGCATAACTAAAAGGGAGAGCCAGAAGGAAACACAGACATGAGGGCTCCCTGAGATGTAAAG
>JAQMYJ010000018.1:10650704-10669105 GCA_030014305.1 Clarias laeviceps | reverse complement strand
ATATATATATATATATATATATATATATATATATATATATATATAATCTTCCCTGGTGTCCTTGCATATGGGCCTGTTCCCACTAAAACCATTACCAAACTAGTAACCACTGTAAATTACTTTGCACAGATTTCCCCAAACATCTCCAACAATGTAAGGAATAAAAACCTTTTATTTTTAAACCCCAGTGCTCATGGACTATTATGGAAGTTGCTATTCCTGTAAAAATGTGGCCAGCTATACACTAGAGAGACTGAAAAGACAAAAAACAGAAAAACTACGTAGATATTTTACCTTCCCAGTAGCAATGCACTTTATTTTAAGTTACCAAAGATTTCATATTACTGTTAATTTCCTAAGCAGCTGCTATGGCAACAGTGTTTAAGGCTACATTCACATTACCAGCTTGAAGTGACTCAATTCTGTTCTGAGAATTCAGAATTTTCAAATTAATGTGGCTTGTAATGTTGCCTAAGAAAACAAACTGAAAAGGAGGTCACATACACACACTAAAAACCTTAACCTTAAAGTAAGTTTAACTATGGAAACCCAGGGGATGAATCTCTACATTTAATTCTAACCAACACTCAAACTGCTTCACATCATCATCACTGCTGAAATGCTGGCCTCCCAGGAATTCCTTTATTAAGCCTTTCAATTAATGAAAAAAACTGCCTGATTTCATCACCCAATGTCCTTATGCACAACCTCATAGTGCCCACTTGCCCATTACAGAATTTCAACTGGGAGTTATTTCCACATCCTGCATACAGTCCTGACCTTGCTTCAAGCAAGTACCTGGGCCAATTAACCCAAACAACATATCTATAAAAGTTTACAGTTATGTTCTGCTCTTGTTACTTCACCTTTAAAACAACCACAAAATATCTCACCAAAGTATAGTCTTTTGGGGCAGAATAAGACCTTGGATCCTTGACGTGTGAGTGGTGCAACCAAAACACTGTAGGTGTCACCACATAGAACACTATCCATGTCACATGAGCTGATACCCAGCACTGGCCTGCATGTATAGTTGGCGCTGTTGCTATTAAGTTCGGCTGAGTACCCATTGGGACTATTTGAACCTCTCCAGGACACACGAAGTGTGCTATTGGCCATCCGGTATAGCCTCACGCCAGAAGGACAACAGGGACCTTTAAAAAAAAGACAGAAAATAAAAACTAATGAATACTAATTTTCTCCAACATGGTTATGTTATACCATAGTTACAGAAGTTTTTAAATAATCTGCACTATATGGCCTATAAAGTCTGTGGACACCAAGTAATTAACATTCAATTTTAACACCATAAACCAGAGGGTTGTTTTGCTTTTGCTACTATAATAACCTCCATTCCTTCGGGGTTACTTTCCACTTTTTGGACCATGTCTGTAAGAAGTTGTTCCCATTCAGCCACAGGAACTCACAGGGTTCACCACTGATCTCTGGCAAGAAGGCCTTGTGTTGTTAGTGTTCTAATTCATCCCTAATACAGTATATTTGAGTGTTTGAGGTCAGTATTCTGTGCATGACACTTAAGTTCTTCCACATCCTCCTTGATAAATCATATCTTTATAGACTTTACTTAGGGTCATTGTTATGCTGGAACATCTTTGGGCTAGGCCTCTTAGTTCCATTGGAAGGAAATGCAAGAATAATTCTAATAAATGCTTCTGTCAGGGATGAAGACAAAGAAACTGTTACAATGTCTTTGATTCATAAATAGAAACATGTTTCTAATTAATATTAATACACACATTTCTAATTCAAAGACTTTAAATTTTTAAATTTCGAATTTCATCACCAGTGGAACAAAAGCTTGAAGTGAATAGTGTTGCCTCAACAGTTACTGCTCTGGGTTACAGCTCAGAAGGTTAGGTGTTCAAGCCCCCAAACTGCCAAGCTACCCAGCTGCAGTTTGAGCAAAGACACTAACCCATTATACTCAATAACAGAGAGTATACTGACCAGCTGTTTTAACATACTGTATGTTAAGGGATCTGCTTAGTCCCTCACCAGACAACCCTACTGCAGATTGTGTGAACAGCTAAAAAGATCACTGGGTCTTTTGTTTCATGCTCTGTATTACTATTTTGGGTAAAAAAAATAAATAAATAAAAAAACACATCTTGCTAGCAAAGACCTAGAAAGAGAAACCCATAAAACTAGCCAAAGAAAGTGAGAAGAAAAAGTCCAAAAGAGAATGGAGTCACAACATGGGTAAGCAGGAAGTGAGGATAACCCTGCACTTCTATGAGAAAGTAGAAGTTGGATGGATGGTCCAGATGGTGGCATCAAATATCTTTTGACAAATAGTGAAAGAAAATGAGAATCTCTTTGCTCGGAAACCATATAGCCCAGCCCTTGTCACTTAACAACAAGCAAAAGTCATCTAAAAGCATTACGGTAATATTGAAATACATCAGATCAGATGTTAACCTTAAAGAGGTTCTTATTTTGACATTTTTAGGACACCTCTCTAATACATTGAGGAAAAAGCCTCAACCTAAAATCCTGAAAGCACAAAAGCACAAAAGGCACTAAATATGTTAACAAACTCAGCTTCTCCGAATAGGTATGATTTATACTATACAAGGGTTCTTGGTAAATTATTGGCGTAAGCTATTACCCAAATTCTTGTTACCCCGGATCTTTCATCTTCTACACTGCTTGCATGAACTAAAAATCCCATAGATCAGCTACCAATTCTCGAACAAGCCCCTTTAAAGCTGTTAGATTCAAAAGGAAAAAAAGTTATAAATTATAATGAGAAATATGGGGATCAAATTATTTTTCATGAATGTGATCATGAACCAAGTGACTATATCTGGAAGCAATACAATAATAGGAAACAAGCTTCAACTAGATGTGCTTTGGTCCTATCATTTTTTTTTTTATGTCGAAGAACTTATCAAAGGTGTCATGGGAAAACAATTTTTTATTGTGGAAATGATTCAATAAACAGTGATAAAATCTTTACCAAAAAATTATTTTTAAACTAGAACTACAGGGTAAAGTATATTTGATAGGTCTCAATGGGTAAGGAGCCCATACGTATATCACACCCATGACTATGACAAAAATAAATTGTGGGTTTACAATAAAAATCATAAGGGAGTGTACTACTATTAGCTACAATATATAGAACAGCAAAGATAGGTCAAATGCTAAGATGCTGTGCATGCTTGAAATGTTGCAGACTTAAAACCAGTATGTGGAAAAAGGAGCAAGACAAAAACAGTTATTAAAGCGGAAGAGAAACGGGGAATGTGCACTGTGTCTCACTGAAACAGAAAGCACATTACTATATACCTCGAGTGCATGCTTATCACAAGTTCTTCCAATTCCAATCTCCCGGAATAAACTGGTATCTTACAGCAAGACAAGAAGCAAGTAGCAACTTAAATTTTCTTGAACTAAGGATCCAAAAGCCAGTAGGTTGAAATAGAAACTTATTGTTACTTGGGAAAGTAACCAGAATGGAAGAATGGAAGAAACGGAAAAGAACCAGAAGAAGGCAGCTCAGAAGTTCGTAGTATGTGCTTAGTGATACACATGTTATACACCCATTTTGAAGATTTATCTTTTAATTAGTTTAAAACAAAGACGTACAAAGGGGATGTGCGTGGTCCGACTGGCACATTGGGTGACATAAATATCCATCATTTCTTTGGCAGTTATTTACAGGGTGATGCATTTCAGCTAAATCTTCCATCCATATCCTAAATTCTTGACCTTTTTTTGAATCTATTTCAAATGTTTCTTTTTCCGATCATGCTCTTGTGACCCGGATACTCCTGAGGTAAGAACAATCTCTAAATATCTGCTTAAATTGCTTAAAATCTATTTAGGTTTATGATAAACACGTTTAATAGACTCTTCATTCTCCTGCCATCTGTGCCACCATCACCAGACTCTGCAGCTGCAGTTTCTTTCATGAGGCAGTTTGATTATTTACCCTACTGCCTTCCAATGATTTTATACCACTACCAATACACCTCTCTAATAAACCAAGCATTCCCACTAAAAGACAGACTGTTGTTATTTTACTGTTACCCTAGAAACTGTTGTGAAAATCCTAGGAGATCAGCATTTTCAATATTTAGACTAGCACATCTGGGGGCACTAACAACATGCTATGGTTAAAACTACAGAGATACTTTCTCCCCTCTCTTTATAAATGCACAGGTGTATCAGTGTTCCTATTAAAGTGGAGAGTGAGTATACACAGACATCCAAGTCATAAATGGACACCTATAGGTTTATCAAAAAAATTTATTTACCAAAAGGATTAACTATTAATATTTTTTTTATACTTTGTCGACTTTCCTTTAGAGGCTTTTTGTTTGCCTAGACAAAGAATGAGTGGGTTGATCATTAAAGAGAACAAAGATATTGTTCAGAAGGACCAAGAGAATGAGGTGACATGGCTGATATCTTGCCCTTTTGTTTGAGCTGAATTATAATTCTGTAAATGGTAGAAAGGGGTATTTCAAGATTGCTAGCTATTATTATATTATCTGGAAGAGGCCACTGTCAGACTGATGGACAATCTGGCCTCTTTAAAAATCTTCACTTTTATTTTCACATGTAAGCATGCATTAAGATGAGTATATTCAAATCTCAGAGGAAGTAAACAAATAGTACTCAATCTTAGCAACAGATTATGGCGAATACACTTTATCATGCAACTAATGACATCTATTTACTTCTTCCATGTCTGTGTACTGTATACGTAGCTAATGTTAATGTAAATTTAACCTGAATTGCTGAAACCCTCCCTAGTTTCCAAGTAGACATTTCAAGTTGAAGGGGATTTTCTTAGATTTTTTCTTAGTTTAAGGCCGGCATTTTCAAGTTATGACCTCTAATTAAATACAGCATTATTATGACCAATGACAACTAACTTTTCACAGTTACCAAAATAGTACTCCAGGGCGAACTATTCATTAAGCCAGTGACACTTTGCCAGAGTGATTCTAGAGTGTTAGATTTTGGTTTAACTTAATGTTGTTTTATGTTAATGTTGTTAACAAACTTAATGTTGTTTGCAGGGTGGTGCCTGTGTAGTCTCGGATCTCTATTCAACTAATTGAGGGGTGCATTTTTTAATAATTCAGTCATGCTTGCAGTCGTTTCCAACTTTATCCAGGGAGTGTTTACCATTAATGAGTGTTAGATTATCCAGTGAAAGCTTGGTAATTTTTACTTCCCTGTACACTATATGGTCAAACATTGTAGACACCTGTGTGAATATGGGCCTTCCCCAAACTATTGCCACAAAGTTGTATGCATATTTGTATCAGATACCTTTGTATCCTGTAGAATTAATATTTCCCTTTACTGGAACTAAAGAGACAAGTCCAACAAAGGAAATTGGTTGCCAAGGTTGGTGTGGAACACTTAAAGCGGCCCGCACAGAGCCCTGACCTCAACCCCAGGACTCCTTGTCCAACATCATTTCCTGACCTGAACAGGCAAATCCCTACACTTACTTTCCCAAATCTAGTGGGCAAGCTTTCCCAGGAAAATGGAGGCTATTAAAGCGGCAAGGATGAGGACTGCATCTGTAATTGAATGTTTAAAAAAATGTTTATCTAGTTTTGATGGGAGGTTGTCTACAAACTTTTTGTAAACATACATCCAGTGATTCACACTGTGCTTATTTATGTCTCATCTGTGTTCATCTGTGTTTACCATTGTTTTGTGGCTGCTTTTAAGCTTTTGAAGAAAAACTCTTCTCACTCTGACATTTACAGTACCTGGTCAGCAAACTTGAATGGACTGATTATGTGACATGTTGGATCAGGTGCGTTAGAGCATTAAAGCTGGCACGATACAATCCAGGTATTCAAATGTAACTCACTTGAGGAAAAACCATAGAAGTTGCATAAGGACTTGTGTCCTGTAGTGCTTATGGCCTCTACTGAGACATTGTAGCTGGTCCCACATGTGATGCATCCCATTAAGCAGTGTGTTTGCATGGTATGGCACATCGCATGGCCACGTGGTGATGACAATGAGGTGATGTAAGATCGGCCTCCCTTGGAGGATGACCACATCACCCTGGTCATGGACTGTGTCTCTTGTTCCACATTGAGGGTCTCGGGACAGCAGGGTCCTAAAGAGGTTAACTGTAGGTTTTAGTTCAGTGCTACTACATGCAGTTTACTTGACAACATATTATAAAATCTGTTTCAACACAAACACACAAAACTCTTTTGGCTCAGTGGTGAAGGTTCTGCCCAAGTGAAAGTTCAAATCTAATCTCAAATTTCAATTAAAAAAAAAACTTTCTCTGTGCTTATTAATGGTAATTCATTTTTTTTTTTAAATCACTATCTATACTTATACCATAATCTGACAGAAAACTGCAGTTCCCTAATACACTACCAGAGAATACATTTTAAATAATTGAACATATTATACTTACAATGGTTCCTATCTTGATTCCAGATTCAGTACTCTACCTGTTTCCAGTTCGATGGTATAGCTGGGCAAACTACGCCCCACAGTGGTGGTGGCATACATGCTGACCTCATAAGTAGCTCCGCAAGGCAGATTGGTGATATCACAAGAAGTACCGGCGGATGAGCATGTAAGTGTTCTGGCATTGCCAAAAGCATTCACTGTGTAGTTGGCTTGTTTGTTGGTAGCCCTCCATAATACCTGCACAGCAGAGCTGCTCACCTGAGTGAGGTTCAGGATCTCAGGAGCACATGGGGCTGAGAGACACACACATTGTGTTGAGTGCATGAGTGCTTTGCTCTTAATTTAACAGTTGACTATAGTAAAATTGTGTTTGTTTCGTAAAGATGGAATGATTCCAGAATACACTGACGAAATGCACATTAATACAACATAAAATGTGTTTAAAATAGAACATAAATGTCCTGCAAAAAAATGTGTGCAACAACTAGTACTTCACTTAAAATGTTTTTAAACTGGCATGCAATGATTTTTGTTTTGTACCATCCTAAATCTTAACTTCATTTTGTATTGTGTTGGCATAAGTTTGCTTATAATTTGAGAAAGAACTTTGATACGTAATTTGAGAAAGGTCCTGTGGGATCTAGGAAATTTAAGAAATATGTACAGAAACTACTTTGATCCTTTGATCTGCAAGATATATATTATTATATATCTGCAAACTTTTTTAAACCTTATCAAAAGTATGTTAATTACATGAAAAAAAGACCAGTTCTATATATAAAAGAGAACTAGCTTTTCAGTCTTTGGTTTAATAGACAATTCCACTACATTCCTCTAAATTTGCATGTTTAAATACATTAAAATAATTGTTCTAAAATTCATATATTTTGTGTCTGCATAGACTACCTGTTTCCTGCATCTGTGCTGTGCAGCTGTTGTTGCAGCCACGCATCTCACTGCATGGTCTGATACTAACACTGTACAGGCTGTTGCAGGTCAGGCCAGAAAGGGCACATATGGGTATGGGGTCCTTGCAATGCAGTGTCTGTGATTCATCTGCTGCCACTGTCTCATATAGCTCTGCTCCACGCCCTGCCGACCATGTGATCTCCAGTGTCTCAGTTGAAATAAGAAAGATGTAAACATTTTGAGGACAGCAGGGGACTAGACAGGGTGTGATTGGATGTGGAGAGGGAACAGAATAAAGAAGGAAATTTCTGTGTAAAAATAATGTAGATTATAGTTATTTTTTTAACATTTTATTGAGTTCTATCTGTTTAGATACCAAATCTGACTAGTTTAGTGGAGGCCTTAAAATATATGCAGAGAAACATCCTCAGGCGACTCAAATGAAGTCAAGTAGCGTATCAGAAGCTTCTAAAGCCATGACATCATTTTTTGGAAATTTCCAAGCTGTTTAAAGGCACAGTCAACAGAGTGTATGTTTTTGACCAAAATCAGTTTTAATGACTTCAACCAATAAGTTTATATAAACTGTGTGTGTAGGTGTGTGTGTGTGTGTGTGTGTAGGTGTGTGTGTACTGTGCAAATGACTTAGGCATATGCAAATAAATGCTGTAAAAAAAATAAATAATAAAAAACTATAAAGCCCAGTGAATAGTAATTTTACTATTTAAAACAAAGTCAGTATTTAGTGTGACAATGCTTTGACAAGTACAATTTGTACAGTTTTATAAGGAAATTTGCTACCAAGTTTTACTGAGCATCCCGCAGAATTACCCACAGTTCTACTGAGGACTTTGACTGTTGCACCTGTTTAGTTTTTTTTTTGCATGCAAATTCCAGAAGCTTCCATTTTGTTTTGTTTTTCTAAAAAGTTGTCACTTATATAATAGGCTGCTTTCTTTTCTGTGATTTTTTTAAACATTTTGTGCGATAAAAAAGTGTGGAACAGTGATAGCGTCGAGTCCTGCTCAGATTAATGCTGATTCAAGAAAAAGCTTACAAATAAGCTCTTGGGAACGGAACTTTGTGATACCATATATTTCACTTTGGCAAAGCAACTAGGTATCCATTTTGGTAACATCAGCTGTAGTAAAACATGAATAATCACTAACTCACTTACTCACTCACCGTTGGGGGACGTTACTTTTTAAAGTAACTAATTACGTTACAAAATTACTTCTACTGTCTTCTACCATCATCACTCAGCAAAGTTTGGCCCATAATCTGTTAACTACTAATCTCTAATCTACCTATCTCACCTATGCGGTTTTACACAGTAGCCGTAAGTATGGTTCATCATGATTCACCGCGAGTTTTGGCGCTGTGATTAGGTTTCCATCTTTCCGCGCATCGGTCCTCTCATAGTCAAACTGCATAGGTTAGATAGGGGTATAACAGCAGGAATAACAGTTGGGGTCGGGTTATCGGGGGCGGGGTTGTAGGACGACTTTCACACACACACACACACAAATGGATTGGGAATGACTGCTGTCTGGCTCACGGATTACATAAATTGTCTGAATAACGGATTACATTTTTGAAAAAGTAACTGAGTACTAAAATGGCAGACCTAACACGTTAGATTACTCGTTAAATCAAAAAAGTAATTTGAGTACTCTAACGGGTTACTTTGTAACGCTTTACACCCAACACTGCTCAGTTTATCCTGTATACAGCTCAATCACACACTATGGACCTTAAAATCCAAGAATGCCTATGTAATCTTTTGTGACTGACAGAAAGTGTAAAAGTGTATATGTATATATTGTATTGTATGTATATATTCATTAGCGACACACACACCAGTGGTGTAGTTGTAAATTGGTCCTTCAGGGCTGGGACCAGCCTCATTGTAGACGACTACAGTGGTCTTGTAAGTGTAGCCACAGTCACAGCGGTAATAGCAAATGGTGCTGGTGGTGTTGCATTTTACCAGTGCTCCATCATCTCTGATAATGTACGCCATGTAGTACTCAACCCATGGCACCCTGGTCCAGGTCACTGAGCAGTTCCCTACAGAGGGTTCATCTACAACCACTGAGTCTGGAGGGCATGGGACTGTAACAAACAAAAGGAGGACAGTTACTATCTTTCTGTGTTTGTGTAATTGTGTGTGTGTGTTTGCAATGGGGAGTCTGTGTTATAGTCTTAACACACTAATGGTACACAGTAGTTACTGGATGTGTTACTGTAGGTATGTTAGAAAACTTAAGACATTCCACATTCCAACTTAAGGCATATGTTTCACTCACACTCACTCACTCATCCTTTATACTTCTTATTTTGTACAGGGTTGCAGAAGGCTTTGTGCCAAGTTAATTTATAATTTTTTCCCTGCTATGAACTTTAGATTACCTTATTGTATGTCCTTGGATATACTCTTTGCTGTTCGACCAACAAGAATCACCTCCTTCTGACACTAGGTTTCTATCCTGGTGATATTCTGGCACACCATTAGTGATGCTGTCTTCACTTTCTGCCTTAACCATTTGTTATGCGATTTGTTAGTAGGCCAAACCTTGGTCACTAGAGCATCAAGATGGCCTTTGTACAAATGTTCCTTTTTAAAAAGGAGAGGGCCACATATGAGAAGTGCTGTAATCAGTGGCCAAAAACTATAGTAATTGTGTGGCAGGGTTTTAATATGTAAAGGTAGGGCTGTAGACAAGTCTACCACTGTCAAATTCAATAGAGAGTTTTTTCAACTGTTTCACTCCTGCATAACTGCATAACCCTGTTTAGTGAGACTAATGGCCAAAGCAAGTTCAAAGACAAATGTCTTTAAGTGTGAGACAAGTACAAGTCAATAATAGAAAATGGCTTAAGACTAAAGTTATTAATACATATAGATACAGTATGTGAATCTGTGAAACTATGTTTAAAGCGTACAGAAATGTGAACCTGTGTTTATTGAATTTGTACAGGTGTGGTGGTGTGTTTACATAATAAATACATGTGTGTGCATTACATACAGGTGAGCAGGTCCTGTGGCTGGGATGGGCTGCTGAGGCCAGCTTGGTTCTCAGCCATGACCAGGAGTGTGTGGTTCTCACTACATCCTATAGGGCTGATGATGCAGAATGGGACTCCCATGGATGTACAATTTTGCCCCAGGGAGCTCACAGCATAGTAAACATTTGCACCACGCACAGCCTCCCAATATACAGCGAGTCCCATGATTCTCTCCAGGGTCAATGAAACCTGCACACCTACAGGCACAGGGGGACCTGGACAAAAGGAGCATGCATTAATCGCCTAAATTAACTAATATACAGTTTGAAAGTTTATTTGGTATCAGAATGAACAAGTGACTTTTTGTGAAACTAATCAGATAACTATTTAATAAACATTTTAAATACTTATTATATATTTGCATTAAACAGATAATGTACAGGTTTGTTCAGTCTGAGTGCAAAACTGAAAAAAAAAATTGTTCTCTTCATGTAACTTTTATTATTTAGTTATTTAGAAATTGTACCTGCATTCAAGTAATTATACCTGCTTTCAGGAGGATCCACAAAATGAGATGAGGTATTATGACTTTATTTAAATACATATTGTTTAAAGCTATAATATGTTGGAAAGTGTATTAATAAATTTTACCGTAGTGCTGCAGAACCAAACATCCAAAAGACATACAGTTTATTTGACCAGTTAATTAAGTGTGACTGTTCAGAAAACGCAACCATGGTGAGTTCTGTTTGCTATTACATATTTTCAGTCATTTTGGGTATTGTTGGTATCTGTTGTTAAAGGTTTATTAACTATTGATGTGTTATTTTTCTCTTTCTAAAAACCACAAATTGATAACATCAAAAGCAGCAGTACACATACCGTCCCTAAAATATGAATTTGTTTTATCTAACATGTACATGTGTATGTTGGTGTGTTTACACAGTCAATGAATTTCTGTATATATTTCACTGCATCCTACAGAGCTGATGATGCAGAATGGATTTTGTTATGGAGGAAAATTCTGTCCTATTAGACAATAGAAGATAGCAGTGCACATGCACAGAACATAGCAGTAATATTCTGAGAGCATGAGGAAAAAATTCAACCAGGGCAGGGTGTTAGTCCGTTGCAGGGCATATACAGATCAGATGACAATGAAAAGTCAAGTGATCAAATTTATATTAATATGTTTGCGTTTGTACCAGGTACTTACGAGTGATCTGATAGATAGTGATGTCATCTCCAGAGATGCCAGTAGGGTCCCAGGCTGTAGCCTTGATGCAGTAAGTAACCCCTGGATCTAAATTGCTGAATGTTACATTGGTCTGGGAGGTATTGACTTGGAGCGAGGTGTTCAATGCCTCCATGAATACAGACAGTGTATACTGAACTGCATAGTCCACAGGATCCCAGCTCACCACTATACTGTCCTCAGTAGGTGACACAGCACGTAGTGCTGGTGCTACAACAACTTAAACAGGGAGAGAGATCAATATACTGTAAATAATCACAGGCTTTCACAGCTCAAATTACAGCTGCATTATAGCTAATCCTTCCCTTACACATATGGCATTATATAGCCCAAATATATAATTTGTGGACACTTGACCATCACAGCTGGTGGAACCTCTATGAATAATTTGCAGAAAACATCTCTTATTCCCACAAATCACTCTTTGATTTTTATCTTAAGGAATTTTTGCACACTCCTCCAGGACATATCTGCAAATTAAGTGATGTTTGAAGTCTGGCATGAGTTGCCTGCTTCAGGTCCTTCCACAGCATCTTAATTGGATCCAAACAAAATTTTTTTTTTTTCTTCCAAACCATTCTTCGACACAATGCTTTGGGCCCTTATCATGTTGGAGCAGCCAAGTTTATCCTATTTTAGGAGATAAACAGATGGCATGATGTTCATGTATTCATTCATTCATCTTTTATACTGCCTATACTGAATACAGGGGCGCAGAGGCCTGGATCCTATCCCAGAAGACTTAGGGTACAGGACAGGGTGACAATCCATCACAGGGCAAACACACACTAAAAACGGATAAATTGGAAACGCCTATTAATGTAATCTGCATGTTTTTGGACTGTGGGAGGACACCCACCAAGCATGGGGAGAATATACTAACTCCATGCACCCACACCCAAAGCAGGAATCAAACCCTTTATCCTGGATGTACGATGTGGCATGATGTTCAGCGAAATAATTTCTTGGTACATCTCAGAATTCACGGCTCCTTTAATGATGAGAATTGAAAAAGCAGCCCCAGATCTTGACATTCCCACCAACATGTTTGCTTGTAGGAAAATCATTTGTTTGGCGGCAGATTGTGACCAAAATGCCAATTATGAACTTGTCTGTATACAGAATGTATAATGTATATTCTGAATGTACTTTTAAAAATTTTAAAAAACTTTTAGGCTTCTTTGACTAGTTGTTTGCACAACTACATGAGATACAGTTAGGGAAAGTAATAAAGTTATTCATTATTGATATATAATGAAGTTAATAATTTATTCATTATGATGTATTAAAATAAATAACATAAGAAAAAAATATTGCAGAATTGATTTAACAACAAGCAGCAAAGTATATATTAGTTTTCCGCACACATATTGTAAGTAGAGATATTTGTTTCTTTTGTACTTTTTGATAAAATTGCACCTCCTCATTTTACTCAGACATATTGTTTGAGAAGAGGATGTAACCCAGTTCTCAGTTGTTTTCCTTTTATACCAAGTCACAATGCAAGAAAAGAATAATACTTGTCTATAAGTCTAAAATTTCCTTGGCATTCAGACATCAGTGGCTTTATTTTAACAGTCTTTTTACTTAGTACAAGAAAACATGGGGAAATGTTGGCAAAGGTCTTTATTTAAAAGTATTTGTTAATAGTCTGTGTGACATCATGTAGTAAGGGTTCGTTTCAGCGATCACTATCTTTATCTATTATAATTTGTATCAAAGTAGTATCATGGTTTCTTTAATTCATCATTTATCATATCCTATCAAGGGGAGCTGAAGCCTAGGCCAAGGAACTCCGATGCATCACACTTCTCAAGGCCACACCCATATACTCCAGGAAATTAAAAAAATGCCAATCGGGCTACAATACCAGTATCACAACACAGAAGCATAATCCAACATCCTACACGGCTGTACAAAAAAGTGCAACATTTAGAAATATAGGCTATCATTCAATGACCCCTGCTTAAAAGGAAACCAATGATGTTAAACTGAACAGTTGATTATCCTACCTGTCATGACACGGACTGGACTTGAGGGCTGGCTACGGCCACCACTGTTCCTTGAACAGACACTTAGTGTATAATTGGTATAGGGCCTCAGGTTGACAATCATTCCTGGCGAGCCAAACACCACACTCTCTAAAAAGAAGCCGTCCTTGTTCTCCGCCCGCAGAATGTATGCAGTGGCGCCTGACACCTCGCCGAATTCCACCGTGATGCTGTCACTGCGTTTGGAGTAGGCCTGCACAATGGAAGGAACCTCGGGTGCTGACAGAATTCAAACATACCAATGCACATTCATTTGTGGAAAAGATTATCCAATCTAATATAATCCAAGAATAAACAAATGAGCTTGAAAAAACTAATTCAGACATCGGACCTAAGACAACATAAAGTAACTAAAATTGTCCTGGAAAATGAAAACTTTATGTGAGAATTGTAATGAATGTTTTGGTGGAAGATGTAAATTGTTAATTTGGACCCAAACCGTCCAATAAGTTAATTTGAAAAGTCACCCGTCGTCTCCTCAGTCTCTGCGCTGCTGAGTACAATCCCGGAGCTGTCCATAGCCTCCACGCTTATCGCATACACCGTATTTGGGAACAGTGAGGTCACAGAGCCCATTACCGTGCTGCTACTGAACTGCGTGAACACGGGCTGCTCACGCAAGGTTTTTGGTGCAGCGGTCAGTTTGTAGGAACTAGCGTTAGACTGCCCGCTCCAGCGAACCGTCATACTTCTAGACGTGGTGGTAAAAACAGACACATTTATGTCTGAGGAAATAGAAAGCGTGTCAAGTGTAAATTAAAAAACCATATAGTTTTGTTATAGTTTAGTTTCAAAATAAGATAAGATTTATTGTAAAACAACATCCATAACATTTACTTACCACTTTGACCCTCACACATCTGAAAAGTACAGGAAATCACAACAATGAAAAAATCTGTAACTCAAAATAAGATGAATAGAACAAGAAAAAAAATAATGGAGGGTGGGATAAGTTGTCACACTCTTCATAGCTTCAGCTCCAGAAGCACTAACCCAGAAACGGACTTCTGAGGAAACATACTACAGCACCTGGAGGATATCTGTAAAAGTTCTGGAGCTCTGGAATAGATTGTGTTCTATGTAGCATGTCATTTATGTTGTATAAGGTGTCAGAGCATGTGCTACTAACTGATGTCAGTTGATCAACTGAAATTTACTGTCACTACGTCATAATACCCGAGGTGACTTAGTGGTTAAAATTATTTTAGCTCTACATGTTCAATACTGAAATCTGTTTTATATTAGATTCAACCTTAATTATATTTTATCAGTTATTTTGGGAATAATGGGAGTGGTCAACACAACAAATGCGAAAACAGCTGGATGTTTTAATGAGCATGCTGAAGAATATGCAAGAATTCTTCTGGTAACACAGTTGCTCCTTTCTTATTTTCTTGCCTCAAATTCAATTATTGTTTTATGCCCCAATGCATACTTTGTAACATGGGGTATAGACCTTGCTTGCAAGGTGCATCTCAGCCTGTATTTTGGAATTAACTACATTCCTTTGACATTATGGATTAGAAAAAGTATAAAAAATAAATTCTAGGTTATATTTATCTTAATTTAATCTGCTGTCAAATATATGAGCTTGTTAAAACAACAAACATGAGATTTTACTGGAGCACAGCAGGTCAGTACTGGTGCATGTGTCACCACAGTAAAAGGGATCTTGAAACGGCCATCAGCTGCCAACAGCAGCATTTGCACTTCCACCAGCTCCTAAATAATTTGAACATCCTCACATCCATCCTCACCACATATTACATGGCATGGGAATCATAGAGACTGTGTACTGACCAGCTGCATCACTACCTGGTTTGGGAATTACAACATCTCTGATCACAAGACCATATAGAGGTAGTGTAAAAATCAACAAGCATCTAGCAACTGTTCAGTACACTATCTACTCATGTAGCATCTATAAATGCTGTTTGGTGTCATGGTGTATACCACACTGTGCATGGACCAGTGGAAGAAATGGAGAGAGTTGTCTGAAGAGATCAGAAAGAGACTTATTGATAAGCATGTTAAAGTTAAAGGCTATAAGACCATTTTCAAGCAGTCTAATATTCCTGTGACTACAACTGCAAATGTACTATCCAATGTCAGAAACCTCAGTCTCAGTTACAGGTCATGGGTCCTCCAGCAGGATAATGACACAAAAACCACAGCTAAAACATACCAGAAATGACTAAGAACAAAATTTTGGACTATTCTAAAGTGGCATTCTATCAAACATCAGTGGAAAAAAGCTTATGACAAGTGAGCAAAACTGCCTGTCAAGTGCAGAAGTCTATAGAATGAGCTATAGAATTTGCAAGATTGTGCGAAAAATCTTAAGGGTCCCATCATTTTGTCAGGCCCATTTCATTAGGGTGTTAAAAATATATATATTTTTCATTATTCGAGGTTCATTGAATTATAATTACTATAGATTTTTGTTGTTATTTCAGTAACCATTGTGGATTTCTCTTTTTTAATACAAGGTTATCAACAAATCTGTCCATATGTGTAGCTGAGTAAAGTGAAATGTATAATATTTTAATAAGCTCTTTTAATTTCATTGTTTTATTTTTTGTTTGTTTTTTTGGATACATGTTAGTTCATTTGTCAAGTTTTAATAACATCAATTGTGTGATTTTATAAAGTTCTTTCATACAACAAGCATTTTGCAATTTGCTAATTACCCATTTTTTGCTTTTCTCCTCACTATTGAAGCTGTTATATTACCCAACAATTAATAGGACATCTAACATTTAAATATGAGTGTGATAATTTGCATTGAACATTTATGGATATTTCCAGTACTGAGCTGGAGAAAAGGCTCCAATCAACTTTACACATTTTGAAGAAGATTGTAATGTATATGAAATGGCATGCAGGTGATCATATGCAAAATTTTATAGATCTGAATATTTTGGTGTGTATGACATTTCCTGTTTTTGTGTACATACACATTCCCTCTGGTATTCACAAAAAGTTTAAAAAACGAGTCCTTTGATATGGCCCCACTGGTTATTTGATTGTAAAATATATTAATGTTTTCAGTTACATGCTTTCTTATACAGTACAGTGTGACAACCTATCCACTACTGAGGCAAATTGTCAGAAGAGCACACCCTTTTTTTTTTTTTACCTATCTATAACCCCTTATTGAAATGTGATATAATATGAAAATTATCAAGCACGTCCACTATTTGGCCAAAAGTTTGCAGATGCCTCATCACACCAGTATTCTGGGCTTCCTTAAACTTTTGACCTTGACTTTTTTGCCTGTTTAAGCTGAATGTGTTACTGACCTTTCCTTATGTCTCACAATTTAAAATCCGATCTGAAGTCGTTGTGGTCAGTACCAATTCGGTTAATTTTTCACGCCATTGACGATTTAAACATATTCATACATAAAATAATTTATAAATTCATTAACTCATAAACTAATTTTCTCTGTCCTCCTAGTATACACAGAGCCTGAGCCATGAGGACATGGTGTATGATGTATGTTTTCTGAGGGCGTCGCATGCGTGTACACGCAAAACCATGCCCTTATTTTCAGAATCTCACTCCAAGCTTTTCTGAAAAGTTATATTTTAGGAATAAAACTTAGATGGTAAATTTGTCATTAGATTACATTGTGAAATTAACAGAAATGATCAAACCACAGATATTTTAGATTAAAACATTTTTTATTGTACATTGGACTTTAAGATGTAATATATCTTTTATTTGTGCTTAATTATAACTATTTTAAAATAAAAATAAAATAAAAATTGAATTGAATTTTCCTTAAAATATCACTTTGTTAATATTGTCATTCCTTCAATCTACATTAAATACAAGGATAAGAGTACATAACAGGTAAGAAAGCGATAAAAACTAATAACGACTACATAAATGCACTTAAAAATCAATAATGACTCGATAAAGGCACATAAGAATTAATACCAAGGCATTAACTAGGCCGAAATTTTTTAGCAGCAGAAATTTTTTAACATACTCCAATTTTCCTCCCGACAATAATTCAGAACACATCAGAATTCATACAGAGAACAAATGTGGCTGTAAACAGCCGTTACTGTCCTGTACTGAGCTCTCCAGAGGTTGTAACAAATTTGCATCGGTGTAGTTCAGTTCAGTAGAACGGGGGTATAAGTTAATGACTATTATAAAATAGTACTAGGCATGCAGCTTCTCTTTCACATGTTAGGTTATTATGCACTGCTACAGTAAGCAGTTTTGAAGATCACTCATATCATTAACATATCACCTTTAAAATTACCGCATTGTGCATCTAATGTGCATTTTCTGGGGAAATTTTATAAAGTTATGTCTTACCTTCAATGTACACATGATCATTAAAATTAACTTCAATAAACGCAAATCCTCCGATCCCATGTCTCCAGTTCAAGTCAGTCTGCTCACTGTCTTTGGCACGTTGTCGTTTACTGGTGTTTGTCCTGCAAATTGCGACTGTAGACATATTAAGGTTTTTAGTTCCTCAGTTCCTTTATCTTAGCACAAAAAGTAGGTAACTTTATTGTTCAGGTTCAAAAGACATGCCCTGAGGGAAATGTACAACCAGTGGTGGCACTAAAGAATTTCCATTGATGGAGCTGTGGGGGACTTTCCAGTGTGGGTGCTCTAAATGGCACAGTTTTTTAATTGATGAACTTTCACGATATCGTGAAAGTTCAATTGGCACAGTTTTTTAATCGATGAACTTTCACGATATCGTGAAAGTTCAT
>JAQMYJ010000018.1:10611863-10625921 GCA_030014305.1 Clarias laeviceps | reverse complement strand
CTGGCCTCTCTGACTTTATCTCCAAAACATCTAACATGGGTTGTCCCTCTGATAAACTCATTCTTGATCCTATCCATGGTGTATAATATGTTTTTTTATGTACAGATACGTTAAGCTAAACTAGGCTAAACCAAACAATTAATTCTTGTATCTATTGTTATCTACATAATCATAACAGTAGCACTGCACAAAGACGTACATACTCGGCCTGTTAGTATGACATTTTCTCTGTCTGATCGTAGTCCCTTGTGTTCAAAACCTTTTTTTCAGTCCTATTTAAATAAAGGCTTATTCATGTCAGGACAAAGCTGTTGTTGGACGGCTCTGTCAGCTTAGGTTTCCTCCTAATGTCTATTCAGGGATAAAGCGCATGTCATCGAGAACTCTTCTCATATTTAATGAATGGGAACAGTAAAGAGTACAGCTGCTTACCTTCTTCAGTCCACGGAAAAGTGTGTGGCACAGCCTTGATATCGTCTTTTCTGTTTTGGATGCCTTCTCCTTTTTTTGAGATTATTGTTTCAGTGAAATACTGTTCCTTTTTGAAAAAGAAGACGAAGTAAGAACGTTAAAATTAATGCTACTAATAATTAATACTTTTAATGTACACCAGTAAAAACAAATTGTATGCCAAAATATTATACCACATATGCAGTATATTTAGTATAACAGATTAAAAGAATAAAAAAATTGCATCTTTTCTTCCACGGGAGTCTTCAGGACAGAAGTCTTTGTGTTTTAGAATTTCTCTGTAACGAGACAGTGTTTGTTTTTCTTGTACTTGTTGTATTGTTGTATAAAATGAGAGAGTAGTAAGGAACTGACTTACCATAGCTTTAAATGTAACTATAAAAACTGGGTTAAAAACCACAGCATGCTATTAATTAATTAATTATTTGTTGTAAATTGCTGATATATAAGAGAAATAAAACACTTTTTTTAGCCCAAACAATCAATTTTGAGGTGGTAACAAGGTGCATTATAACATGTATTATTATAGACAATGTTGGTATATAAATGATTAGAGAAAGATTTTTAAAAATTATGTGTATGTGTAGGTTGTTACCATAGAAATGATAAGCACTAAGCACTGACAGAACTACTGTCTAAACAGTAATTACAGTATTACAGAAAATTAATCAGCACCATGTGACCAACCAGAATCTAACAATCAAGCATTCTGTCACTGCTTATATTTTTAATTTGAAATTAAATATGGAAGCTTTTGTGATTCAATAACAAAAGGAATAAACATATTAAAACAAAATGATTATTTTACATTGTTGTTAAAATAATAGATAAAATGCATTTTCACCTGTAATTCCTGATCAAATATGGACTGCAACATTTCATCTTTGTCCATTTTTGGCTTTTCAGGCAGCCAGTCAGAGTCTTCCAAAACTCTACTGATGACATCGGCTTTACAGGGGGGAGATAATATACTGGGGATGTCCTGTGTTGTCTGAGCTCTGTTCGTAGCTGGGACATAGCCAGGCTTGGAAACGCCATCATTTTTGGGGAACTTGATTTTGGGAGCCACTTTGGAGAAGTCAGGAAGAGGGTAGTGCACCTGGCCCTGTCCATATTTTAGTTCATTGCATGACGATGTCCTTCGCAAAGAACATTTAACAGTCCGGGTGTCTATTTCATGTAGTTTAGGAGGGTTGACACTGCAGCTTTGTTGTAGATTATTCTCCACTACTTCTTTTTCATCTTCAGGTGCCACTGATGGAGCACCAGGACTAGAGTGTATACTACTACTGAAGCATGATTTGGATTCTTCTGAGAAGTCTGACTGATTTAACACCTCGTTATTTTTATTACTGTCATGTGTTTCTGTACCTGCAGACTTTGCCTTTGAGTCTGTTACCTCTAAGGTGGTAAGGTTTTCATCCCTGTTGAGCTCAAAAACACTGGTTTTGAACTTTATACTGTGTTTTCCTGTAGTGCTGTGTGGTTTGGGTGAAGTTCTTCTTGTTGTTTCATTTATGCTGTCCATCAGTGAAACTTCCGGCATAGTCTCAGCCTCAATCAGTCTGCCACAGTTGAACAACTCATCAAAAGAGAAATGCCTGCCAAGAAAGTCTGGGATAGAAGCTTGGTGAAGTTTTTCTGCAAATACAGGTTTTCTGCAAATGGTGTTGACGATACCACCACTGACCAACTTGTCACCGCTTCTGAGAATGGTAAAAGCATCAGGGCTGTGGTTACACTGTCTGAGACTATTACTGCAATGATATTCCTGCCCCCCATCATACGGGAGCTCCTCCTGGTCTTCGTCACTTGTGTTGTCTTCTTCATGTGTCCACCTCATCTGCTCTGGTAGTGTGTGAGGCTGTGAGACTGAAACTTTCATTTCATTTCTTTTCACCTTGCTTTTGTTGCTATAATGTCTATTATTGCTACTGATGTAGAAGGAGCTTTTAGCAGAGTCTTCTACAAACTTGGATGAACCAGACAGACCTGGGTTCTCTGCAATTAAAATACAACTGATCCTTATATTTTTTGAGAAATCAAATCACATTGTACACCAAAATGTTAACAAATAATTAGACAGCGGACCCTGAGCTCAACTACAGTGTTTTCAAGTTTACAGTATTCAAGTTTATATACTGCCTTACATATGTACAGTATAAAAAGAAGACAAACTAATTCTTTAATGTTTACAGACATTAGAAAAGGACACTTTTTTTAATTCAGTGTTTTATTTATCAGGGCCTATTTAATAAAAATAGCCTCAAACATCAGTGAACTAAATAAATGATGTAAAGAAGTCTGTGGGGGTGGGTGGGGGGAGACGTGGGAGACTGATGTACTCCAACAGAAAAAATAACTTTTTTTTCTTAAAAATTAGAAGATGCTATTTTTTTCCACCTTGGTTCTGAATGTTGTTTCATTTTTGGAAAAAGTGTTTTTTTTTATCAGTATGTGTATAGAACTTGATGGAGACCACACAATTGTTGTTAAGGCCCTGATACTGTATATGCGATGCACCGGCAAACAAGTCCAATCCACAGAGGATGAAAGATCAGCATTAGTTCTTAATGTCTGTTACACAAATCGAACTTGATGTGGATGAAATAATTCTGGACTTTTCTTACATCAAAAGTATGAGGCAATACACCTGGCAACGCATAACTCTGTAAGGAGTATGATCCAGGTCTTTTAGTCATCAGGAGAAAATTGGAAAAAGATTTAAATGCCATAACATGTAAAACAAAGTGACTATTTCTACAAAAGTGACAAAAACTATTTCTATTATCACTTCCTCACCTGGTTCACATAAATATATCATATACAGTAGTTTAAGGATGACTTTGTTGTAACTCATTGGGAAATAAAGCTGGCAGGTCTGTTGTGAACTAACACAGAGTCAAATATTACATGCTCACTAGTCGAGATTACATATGAGATCCTCAGCATGAATTTAAAAAGCTTTTTATCTGATGACTACACTCGGCTTCTAATTTTTTCATCCACATCCAGAGCAGGTTTGCTCTGCTCAGAATAGCCTGTTGAAAACCAAAGGCTGCACAAGAGGAAAGTAAAATAAATTAGGCAAATATCTTACCACTGGACGCAGCCAAGCTGTGTGAAACATGCATGGTGATGGAGCTCTGTAGGTGACTGAAATGGAGGCTGTCATCATTGTCACTGATGTCTACAAATATGGTCTGCTGGAATTGTTTCTCCCACAGCACCAAAGTACGTTCCTTAGAGACCTCTTTAACATCTGTGTTGTCTTCTCCCATTTGCACTGTTTACAGTGTCTCCTAGATCAACTGTCTCCTTTCTCACTGTGCTGGTACGAAGCAGTCGCCTTTTTGTAACTGATTAGATAAACATTATATAAAATGTTGGTGTGTTAGTTAAAAATTTTTTTTTTTTTTTTTAATATTGCTATATTTATGGTCCTTTGGCCCATTATATGATATGATAATCGGTATAATTATAAAATTGTGATATTTGTAGAATCTCAATATGGGTATCATGATAATATATATTGGACAATGATGGTGATTCCCATCCCTACTAACAAGTGCGTAGTGTTATAGGCTATTTGACAGCCAAAGTGTATACATTTTAAATAATTAAAGAACAGTAGAATTATGACTTTTTGCATATTTACTCAATAGTTTAATACGAAATACTAAAGTAAATACGGAATATGACCAACTTACCTTTTGATGGCATCAAGTTGATGATAATTCAGTCTGAGTGCATTTGCTGAGAACGAGACACGGTATAAAGCAATCGAGTTGCAGCTATGGTGTCTCCTGACACGGACTGTTCTGAGATCAGTTTCAGTCTCGTAAATAATGCATTTGAGCTCCTGCTTTTACACGCTGGACAGGGTACTGTAGGCGCAGAGTTTGGTTGCTTTGGTTACGAGAAGCACAAGTCTTAAGAGGTGTATTTATATGCAGTATTTGCTGCATATATGCCAACAAACTGTTATGTAATTGTGTTTACAGGTAATTTGATTAAAAGCATGGTAGAAATGACTCGATAAGTCTTAGCCGTCCTGCGGGTGACAGATTCAGGATTCAAATTTTATTGGTCGACAGACATTAACGTGGGCGGGGCTATCTTTAAATTATTTCATCTGTGATTGGCCACTGAGCAACCGGCGCCGTTTTTTGCTGTTTTCCGGCTGTGGGTTATGTTTATGGAAACGCAATGAAACTAGTAAAACTAATTACTTAAATGTGTTCATGAGTTTTTATAATTCGTTAAGAAAAGAATAGTATCTCCGTGGAACCGTGGGAAGCCACCCAAGTAAGTTAACACATAGCTTCTTTTAATAAGCCATATTTTAGCCTTTTGTTAACATTCTAATGATGCCACAACGTACGCGTTAGTTGGTCAAACTAAACAGTACGAGTTCACCAGATTAAACATATGACGTTAGAATTTGAACCTTACTGTGAGAATCATTCTTTTCCTAACGTGAGGACGGGCATTAAATCGGACAACTAAAAGTAAACCTAAGGTGAAAGTGCAGACCTGTGGAAAGCGCAGCCGGTTCAGTTTATTGCTAACTATATACAGCAGTGTTTTTAAGCAAAACTATCTTTACCAGACCAGTAAAATCAGCTGCGGCTCCACAACACGTCAGAGTTGCGACTGTTCCAGGGGTGTGTTTGACCAGACTTGCTGTAATCTCAAATAAACAAAAATGTGCAAAACTTAAAATGTAAGTCCTGTTTTTAAATTCTCCAGTAAGTTGAAGACAAAGCTTGGAATTAATCAAAGCTGCCAAAATAATCCTCGGTAAACATATTTCTGTATAGTTTTGTGAAGTAGTCGGTCATTTTATTCAATTTACTAAGAGTTTGTAGAAATAGTAAAAAAGTTAAAGCTAAAAATAAGATGATCAGCTTTAATTTAGTCAGTGATATTATAATTTCAGGTTAAATCCCACATTCATTCCTGCTTGCAACAAATGTAAACCCATTAACTGTAATTTCACAAAATTTTGTTAGGCGTGACATTATATGGTATTGGTTTCCACTGGATTGGTGGCTAAATATTAGGAAATTGTACAAAATTGACCTAGTTCAAGATTTTAAATCCCTCATTTTATCATCACTGGGAACGAGAGGATATAGAAAAGTTTATGGTTATGCCTTGTTTAATCTAAGGACGTCTCGTCAGCCAAATACACTCCCTGTTCGGTAATCAGAGAGTGAATCACAGGTGAGAAATAGAAAAAGTAGATTGGATAAAGATTAGGTTTTGTCTTAAAACGACCCCAGGGCATTAAAATTCACTTTTACCACTTCAGCTGTGTTATTTCAGCAGTAAAAATATTAATTAATCCCAGTAAAATATTTAGTTAAAGTAGATTATTAAACCTGGCACATAACTGTTTATAACATTGTTTTTTCTCAACATTTTGAATTCACTTTTGGTACAGGTTAAACTTTAGGCAGATATCTTAGTACTGCAAATGTTTCATTAGATTCTGTATAATTTCTGTTTGTCTTGACATGCATACAGTGGCAAGAAAAAGTACGTCAACCTTTTTGATTTTTATGGTTTTCTGCATTAATTTGTCATAAAATGTGATCTGATCTTCAAGGGTTTTTAACAAATATAATGTGCCTAAAATAATAACGCGCACAAAAAAGTCTGATATTTCATATCTTTAATGTGCCTAAAATAATAACACACACAAAGTCTTATCTTTCATGTCTTTAAACACACTTGTTCAACATTCAGAATAGTTGTGGAAAAAGTAAGTGAACCCTAGGAATTAATAACTGGTTGACCTCTTGCCAGCAATAACCTCAACCAGGCGCTTCCTGTAGCTGTGGGTCAGATCTGCACATCGTTCAAGAGGAATTTTAGCCCATTCTTTCTGGCAGAACTGCTTTAGTTCTGTCATTCTGGGTTTTCTTTCCAAATAATTCAATCTTACCTTCATCAGTGCACAAACCATTTCCCAATACCGCTGTGCAGTGTCAACATGCTCTTTTCTGAACTAGGCTTGCAGCAATGTTTTTGCAGATTGCAGCAATGTTTTTGGTAAGCAGTAAGCTGCTTTTAATAAGCGGCTTCCTTTGTGGTGCTCTGCCATGGACACCCTACTTGTTTAATGTCTTACGTGCTGTAGACTCATGAACATACAGTAGATTTTAGCCAGTTCCAATGATTCCTTCAATTGTTTGGCTACTACTCAGGGTTATTTCTTTACCTCATTGATGAGTCTTCGTTGTGCTCTTCCAGTCACTTTGACTGGGTGTCAACTTTTTGGTAGAGTAACCACAGTCTCAGAGTGTCTCCATTTGCCTGAGTATAGACTGATGAATTTCTAAAGCCTTTGAAACCCTTTCCAGCTTTAAGTAAATGAATAATTGTTGATCATAGATCCTCTAAAAGGTCTTTTTGGCAAGGCATGGCTCATATAAGTGTATTCTTTTTGTGCGGAGCAAACTCAAAGTTTGAGTGGTTTTTATTTAGTCAATGTAGCTCTAGGACACCCCTGAACTCCTTTTCTTAACAAGACTACAGGTATGGTAACCCCTGACTCCAATTAGCTTTTTTGATGTCATTAATTCAAGTATTCACATACTTTGAGGTATGAGTTTTTTTTATGGTTGTTCTTAATAAAGACATGAAAGATCCTATTTTTGTGTTATTATTTTAGGCACATTATGCTTGTCAATACTCCTGACTTAGATCAGATCACATTTTATGACCAATTAATGCAGAAAACCATGAAATTCCAACAGATTCACATACTTTTCCTTGCCACTCTACAGACAGGCCGATATACAGGCAGAAATTTTTCAGAAAGAGACTAAGAAGGATTTTTCAGAATTTTCTGAGAGGTCCTCCAATGTATGAAATGTAAGGATCATTTAAAAAGTGAGGTCTGACCAATGTACAGACAACCTTTGTTATTTATATAAAGTCAAAAACAAAGTCAAAATTGAGTGATCAGATGGTTAAGTAAATATGATGACACAAGTTTCAAATGTTGTTGTGATGGCAACCAGTTGTTGTTTTGTTTGATAATATCACTAGGTACAGTATTAGTAACTGTTGTCTTATGACACACATGATGGATTATATTTGTGGTGAACAGTTTGCAGGAAGAAACAGGTGAAAAAGCTAGATGTACTCTAAATCCTGAACCTACGTGCACCTGAAAAATTACACTATTCGTGCAAATAGTCAAAGTAAAGCCAAACTTAGTGCGCGTCTCTCACTGGTATAATCAACATCCGTGAATGCATGCATTGTTTACTATAACACTGTGACCACGTGTGCATGTGTAAAACATCTTTTATCTTGTGTTTGTAAGCATGTGTGTCCAGCGCATGTACTTTTTATTAGAACGTGTGCGCGTGTGCGTGCGCGAAAGCAAAGCAAGTCTCATTAGAGAGGTTAAAGATCCATTTTCTCTCTCCCTCTCTGTATCAGCCTGCAGTTTGTGTCTGTGCGCACGCGTCTTTGGATACTGTGCCCCTTCACACACACACACCCCTCCTTTCGCCTTCACACACACACACACACACACACACACTCTACCAACCTACCCACCCACCCCCTCCTCTCGCCTTCACAAACACACACACATACACACGCTCTGCTCTACACAGAAACACTGTTCTGTCGTGTTTCTTTTTAAAGGTAAAGTGCAGGTTAATTTTTAAATTTTTATTTATTTTTTACTTTACATCAGTGCTTCTATTAGCGTGTGCTCACGCGAGACTTATTAGTGATGTTCCTTGCTATTTTTTCAGATAAAACAGTCTTTCCGTTAATGTATGTGTGTGAAACTTAAATAAGAGAGGAGGAAGGTTTACTGCGTAAGATGAGAACAGGGAGGGGGGAGGGTCTGATTCCTCCTCTCCTCTTACTTTAGCTTCACACATGTACACAAACACACACACAGTGCCTGCGCGCATCAACGGAAAGACTTATTTGTCGGGATTAATTTTTAAATTTTTTTTAAGGCTTAATATGTTTTATTTTTACTTTATATTTTGTATTAATTATTTTTGTTTGAATTTTTTTGGGCTATGGAACAAATAATTTGAGTTTCCATTATTTCTTATGGGGAAATTCGCTTTGGTTTATCAGCTTCTGGAATGAATTATGCTTGTAATCCAAGGTTCCACTCTACTTTTAGTCTAGTGCCAAATAATTTTTCACATCAACAAACAGAGGCAAATATAACTTTTCTTTCCATTTATTGCTTATGGAACAATTGACCAAGGTTAAAACTTTTAATTTAAAACAATATTCAAGATGTTCAGTAAGTAGGGCTGCAACAACGAATCGATAAATAAAAATCGATTACTAAAAGCGTTGGCAACGAATTTCATAATCGATTCGTTGTGTCGCGCGACGCAGAGACATTTGATTATTTAAAAAAACTTTAGCTGAGTGCGGAGCGGAGGTAAAAATTCAGTTGCATGAATTCCGATCTGCCCATTTTCATTAAAGTCGCATGACGGTGCATCAGTTTTATATCTGATGACTACGTTTACATTACCAGCTTGGATTGACTCAATTCTGATATATACCCCATATGCTGTCTTCCTTCAGATCAAAATCAGATAATAGAATAGAATTGAATCACGCCTAAGAATTATGATAAAATCGGGACGTGACTAATTATTCTTATCCCTACTATTTTGTTTAATCTTGTCAGACCGCCTTTACTAATTTGTTAGAAGTAAAGAACCATTTGAGTAGACTTGATTTGGGCATTTTGAAACAGTTCTTGCTTTCCTGGTTGAGGTTGGTGAAATATTTGTGTACCACACATGCTTTTGTCTCTATTAGGTTCATTCTTGCCTGCATACAGTCATTATGGGCATAGTCTGCTATGATTCAGCTTGGGCAAGCACAAAAACAAATCACAATCAAATGATCTTAGGAGCTCATGTGTACACACAAACAAACCACCTTGGATGCTGTTAACGCTTAAGAAGTGTTGCTAAGACATAATGCACAGAATGAGTCTTCACACTCAGCATTTTCTGTTCTCTTTACAGAGAGCTCCAGAAGACTGCCCTGGATAAACCCTGCACACATCAAACGAACAGGAAATCAGCATCTGTGATTGTACTTTTCACATGGACTGAATTCTGTCACAGACCTCTCAGAAAACTCAGGAATTGTGAACCAGAAACAACTTTTTCAAACTTATTTTTCAGTGTTTTGTGGCCTTTTTTTCTTTGCTGGAATTTCTTACAGATCTATTTCGCATTCCTTTACTTGTTATGCACTTCAGTGGCTAAAAGTGGCTCAGTGACTAGAATGGAGAGTGAGAAGAATTCCATGCCTCTTCTTTGCTACAGGTATGCACGTCATAATTTTAATGTTGCATAAAATCTGATTTTTTTTGTTTGCTTATGGGATTCATAAGTAAATGAAAATCATGTGGCTATTGAGCCAGAAAGGCATGAAACCATGCTGAAAAATATTTTGTTGTCGTACTAAATCTCTGAAAGGGTTTAACAAATGCATGCATTTCCAAGAGATATCTTGGCCATGGAGAAAGCTACTTAATGCATAGCTACTTTAGTATTTGGAGGAGGGTATATGAGAAGAGGGCTCTTGCATTTTCTTTAATATCTGACCTGTGTGTTTGCATGGCTGTAAGTGCTCGGCTCCAGACATTTTTTTTATATATATAATAACATAACTATAATAACGTGAATTTATTTTGCTTGTATTACCATATAAGCTTGTAACTGTGTGCTCCCTAATCACAGATTATAATGAATAGATAGAAATGATGAGATTAGCTGAGAATGCTGAGCATGGCAGGTTCTAACTAAGACAGCTTAAATGAGGAGTAATGACAATAAGCAATAAGCATGAAAATGTAGATCAATATTTTTCTCATTGCTGTTTTAAACCTCGTTTAGTCGTATGAACTTTTGTTGAATTTAGTTATCACCTGAAGCTAGCTTTATCAGCTGAAGCTGTTTAGATGTGCATCAGATGGTCCGTGTGTTGTGATTCTGTAAAAGAAAACAGGTAGGTTGTAAATCATTCTCAAGGTTAATTAGGTGTAGTGTTTAAAAGAAAGATCAAAACATTCATAAGGATTTGGTTGAAGTTTTTGATTGCAGACAGATTTGCTTGTTTTTCATGAATTTTTCTGTGTATTAGACCTATTTTGTAAATAACGAATGGAGTCATCAAGATTTAAATGAACGTAGTAGCAGGCAGAATAATGTCCTCTCCCCATCCCCAAACGTCAACATGTCTGCAAATGATAACGAATGAAAATACCGTACTATTGTTTAAATGTGAAGATTTATTTTTAATGTTGACTTTTATCCAACTCACTTTACTAGGTTAACTGGTTCTAAAAAATTGTTTAGTTAGTGCTAGAAGTGGAATGTACGACCTCAGTGACAAAAACGTTGGGAAAGTAAAACACGTTGCTGCATGTTTTGGCAACTCCGTGAGCCTCACTCAAGCCTTGCTCTAGAAGGACTAACACTGTCTTTGAAACTCCTTAAATACTATAATCTAATTAGTTCACCTGTTTTAAGAGCATTTGTTTCTCTAGTAACTGGTTAAATAAATAAACAAATCATAATCTGTTTATAATAAATAGTTGATAAATGCAATATCACACTTGATATCTGTCATTCCTTCAGGTTGTGCCCTCTGTCCAGAAAAAAAAAAAAAAAAACAGTTTCTTGCCATGGCATGCAGTAGTTGCTTAATCAATATTGAGGTTCTGATGTCCCCATTTGATATTACATTCTTCCAATTTTGTCTTGAACATTGCCTTGAATACGTGTGTATGTGCGGCTTCTAATGCATGTGTATCGAAACTAATTGGAGACTTATGGTAACGTTTAATTAGTGGATTTTTAACATATGCAACTTTTGATAATGTAACAATAAAAAAAGTATACATCTCTATTAAATTATTTAAAAATCCATTTTGAAGTCATGTGGTGATGTATGAATCAGCGCTCCCAAATTTCATGATTCATACCTGATCAAGGGGAAGAATATGAATAAATAATTTTTATTTTTAACTAGTACAATACTTTATTTTGCAAATCAACATGAGATAATGTTATGACTAATTTATAAGCAAATACTTACTTCGTTGTACTGCAATGATGAATATTTTTGGATGCCCTTCCTGACGCAACCCTCCCATTTTATCCGGGCTAGGGACCGGCACTGCATCCAGCGGCTGGGGTTTTGGGCACTGGCTGGGAATCGAACCCGGGCCTTCCGCATGGCAGGCGAAACACTGCCACCAGTGCCCTCAACAACAAACATTTAAGGAAGTTGTTAAAATTAATGCAATTGAGTTAAGAACTGTCCAGCACATTATTGAAATGTGGAATAGTGATGAACATCGGCTTTGTGGAACTGATGTGGTTAGAGAATTTTTTTTTTTTTTTTAGTTTGTTTAAAATACTGTCTAATGCGGTCACATTTATCTTTTAGCAGACCACATTGGGTCATTGTCAGTAGCGGTCATTGGTCTTATATGATGAGAACGCCAACCAGAAATTGTGCATGAACATGGCTTAGGCAGGCTCAGAGAGCAGAAGGGATCGGGATCACAAGAAAGCAGGCGTGTCATGTGTGGCTTGATAACGTGTGGAGGAGAGGGAGGGGAAAAGAGAGAGAAAGTTAGTTATGCTCACTGTAACAAATGGGTAAGGTCATTTTACAGTACTGTGCAAAAGCAGCTTCCTTTTTATTGTCTAAAGAGTGGTCGATTTTATATAATACTGTATGTTTCTTTTCTGGTGTACAAATATTTTTCTATAACTTTTATTTTTATGGTGGAAAATTGATGTTTGAAAGTCAGAAATGTTTTTTTACTAACTCAATCAACAAAAAGTTTTTATTTTAATTGTATGACTATAACGAAGATATATATATAAAAAAAAAAAAAAAAAACACTCAAAAGCACAGGGTGCCAAGGATTTTTGGACAGTACTGTATATTTTGCGCAAGCACAAACCTCAAGAGGGATTAGCTGTGACAGCATAACTAAAATGGAGTTTTAACTAGTTGAAAACACAAACATGACGGCTTCCTGAAAAGTAAGGCTACCAGAACACTTTTTGGAAGGCTGATTCATAACCATGGTGCTTTGTACAAAAAAACAGAGTACCATCTGTAGTGCTGCTCATTAAACAAGGTACCAATAAATGTCAATTTATAGTAGAACACACAGTTTTTTTCTTGTGTGGGTGAGCCTTGTCTGGGAGTGTTTTTTTTTTAATAGTGTAAATCGTCCACAAAATAATCGATGTGATGAGCAAATGATGAGTGTTAGATCATCATAATTTTTGGGTCTTTTAATGCAGGATGGAGGCCTCCTGTTTGGACCTGGCTCTGGAGGGGGAGCGTCTGTGTAAGGAAGGTAATTACAGTGCAGGTGTACCATTCTTTGAGGCAGCCATGCAGGTAGGAACAGAGGATCTGCTGGTGCTAAGTGCCATCTACAGTCAGCTTGGCAATGCCTACTTCCACCTGCGTGACTATACTAAGGCACTGGAATTCCACCACCATGACCTGACTTTAACCAGGTACATTTTATCATATTAATCAGAGGTAATATTTGGTGTATTTATTTTACATCAACTATACTTATGCTTAGTCTGATAATTAACTAATTAATATTGCTTCAATTGAATGACAACAGAAGTGTTCTGTTCAATTTATTTTAACTTTACTTCTTTTTTTGTCATCAACTGGGGTGATAAAGTTTTTAGAGATTATTTTTCCATCTTTTAATGATATGGCCACCAACAAATTTAAAAAGAAAGTCCAACACACTTTAAGGAGGAAAAAAAAAACGTTTCTAGTCCTAGAAGTTGTATAGGTGTAGTTCAAGAAAAAGCACAACGACTCAATTTGATGGTCAGTACCTTGCTTTGAACAATAGTGAATATAAATAAATATGTAAAAATACTTATCGTACATAAAAAAATTCTCAGTGTTGTTTTCTTTTGAGTCTATAAAGCTGCTTTGCGCCAATGACCATTGCTAAAAATATAAATACAATTGACTAATGAACATGAGCTCCTTTTCAGTCTTTTCATTCCACTTCTGTTTTCGCTATACACTTGATCTCTTGAAGTAATATGTTCAGATGAGTTTAGACTTGTACAGTCTAGGGCTGCAACTAACGATTATTTTGATAATCGATTAGTTGGACGATAATTTTTTCGATTAATCGGATAAAAACTAAACACTTCTTCAATTTGATGTTTTGCTTATAACTATATAAAACCATGAATCAGGGTATTATTTATGCATAAAAGTAAACTTTAAAAAATGCAAAAGCCACATATAGAGTTTAATGATCTTTAATTTTGACATTTAAACATTATTTTATGTAAATCAACATTTGTTTTGTTTTTAACAATAATTGCAGATGGCAAGTTGACAGTATATATATGTGTGTGTATATATATATATATATATATATATATATATATATATATATATATATATAAAATGTGTGTTTATAATATTGTTTAAAAAATACACTGACATATTCAGCTGTTAAGATATAAACAGCTAAAATAATGT
>JAQMYJ010000018.1:10570593-10581372 GCA_030014305.1 Clarias laeviceps | reverse complement strand
AGTCATTGTTGCGTTGTAGAGAATAATGATGTTTATGCTTTCAAACGTATAATTTAGGTACTTAATCGAGAAAAAAGCAGTGTAGCTTTGAGATAATATAGAGAGGAACTGTATGTGAGTATCTTATTTGCGGGTTTATTTACGCAGCTATTGAAGCCAGATATGCGAATATAACACTAACTTTACCGCGGTCACAATCCGGGTCGGTAGCGTGCATAATAACGTCAATGGATACATTTGTTACATGGACCACAAAAGAGCTGGCGATTCAGCACTATCAGCCTAATCAACCAAAAAGCCAGCCGAAAAGAAACTATGATGAAGCCTCTCTTGCTGGCAGCAGACAGCATGAGACCCAACAAATTAGGAAGAGACTTAGAGACAACACACCCCAGTCACGTTAATAGGCCACTAGAATTCTTTGAAACAAAGCTAGCAGAATAGACAGCAGGAGAATCGAAAGGTAAAATCTGAATCAGTGGACAGCAAATCACGAATTCAAAGTTGCATACAGAATTGTGCAGTGCAAAAAAAAAAAACTACAAACGACTGCTGAGCAGCTAATCCCTCCAGGTTCCGTAGACATGGGGTCAATTATGCAAAGATAAGTGACAATGTAAGCCTTTGATAACAATTGCACGTGTATTTAATCTGTTTTGAACTTGGTGTTATTTGATCTTATTGGTTTATACCCCTATCTCACCTATGCGGTTTGACTCACGTTGAGATGCGGTTTGACTCACGTTGAGATGTGGTGTCGGGCACCGTGAGCTGCCGCGATTGCCCGCCGACGCTCCGCTGACGTTCCGCGAAGATCTGCAAGGTTCGCAAACTTCCGCGAGGACCGGCAAAAAATTAAACGTTTAATTTTTCGCGCGGAAAGATGGGAACGTACTCACAGCGCCAAAAACTCGCGGTCAATCATGATAAACCGTACTTATGGCCACCGCGTGAAACCGCATAGGTGAGATAGGGGTATTAGACATTGATATTTCAATAAATAGTAAACTTGGCCGATTTCGTTATCATTTTGTTGACAAGTGGGGCTTGAAAATTCGCCCCCCCAAACGGATGACAGAAAACGTTTGAGAACCACTGCACTAGTGGCAGTGGCTCCTCTCACTTAAACAGGATTATTCTCCTAGCAAGGAGGGGTGTAAAGGCTATATTGATCTGGGAGTCAGTCAGGTGGTTTGATTTTAAGTGGTTTGATCATTTGGTTTTGATAAGGGATCAATGATTAAAACTCTAGAAATTATATAATTTTGGACATTTCCAGTTCCTGCTTTTAAATACACATTGGATCAAAATGTAAGCTGTTTATTTACATATTGTAAGTTTTGCCGCATGTTTAAACATTAAATGAAACACTCTTTGCAATTTTTTTTTCACATAGATTTGGCCTACAACTGACCAAGTCTACTTGCTGAGATTTCATTGCCATTTTTTTCCACTCAGCCTAAAAATACACAGATTATAATTTCTGATCCATACGATATAGTGCATGTTCCCTTGTTAGCTCCCTGAAGTGTGCTTTTTGTATATTTATATGTATATTGTGTTATAATGTTTTTGAGCAAATTACTGTATTTTAGAAGTCAGCAAAGACATTAAATAATTTACAAAAAATAATTTAAATGCCATTACATTTATTCCTTTTTTTATTTATCTTATTTTTCCATAGCTTTTTCAGAATCTGCAGTATCACCAGGTCAGAATGCATTTCAAGGGGTCTTGGCTACTGCTCAGCAGCGGAGGCTAGAGGATCAGAGGGTTATAGAAAGTGCGCCTGTTTTGTGCAACTTAAAGACAAATCAGAAAAGCAGCACGCAGATGGTCCTCAGCCAGTTTATGGAAAACACGGACACCTGTGAACCCAATGATCAATTCTTTGACATGCTGGTGAAGAGCCAGGTGAAAATGAACATTTATATTGCTGTTTATACATATGCAAGTCTTGAGTTATGCTTAGTTTTGAATTTTTTTTATTATTTTTTTTTACCTAGTGCCACTGATGCTATACACAATTGTACAGATGTTTCTTACAAAAAGTAGGCGAGTTTATACTCCCCTGTGTATAAACTCAGTTATTTTTATGTTTAAAGTGTTAAAAAAATACAGCAGTAATATCCTTTTAAAATATGATTGTTTCTAACCTTGTAAACTGTTGTATTTTGCATGTAGGTCTTGTCATTTATTTCTAATACTTTAAACACAAAAATATACCCACACAGGTAGTATATTGACAGGGTACACCTGTCAGTCAATACCTTTGATAATTTTAAGAATGCATAAATGTGCCACAGGATTAATCATGTGACCTTCCAGGAGATGGCTGCCTAAGTTTGAGCTCTGCTTCAATTGTCACATATTTTAATTTTTAATATTGTAAAATGCTGAAATGATATGATATACACTCTGGTAACTGTTTTTCGAACTTTTTCCTGGAACTGAGACATCAACCAAATTGCTCAGAAGCAGTCCTGTTTAACTGTCTTTGTAGTTAAGTCATAAGACAATATTTTTTTTATTTAAAAAAATAATTTTAATGTAATTAGTGAAAATCTTTGCTTTATCGTGTAAGGTATAGATATAATTTTAAACCCAAGCGTCCTCATTTTACCAACAACAAAGGTAATTGGCCATGCCATTTCAGTACTTACAGAGGAGACTGTATTATACTATCTTAGGGTGATTTACTTGTGTTCACAAGCTCACTCTCTCTCTGTTGTTCTCTTAGGGTTCTAGGTTAAATGATCAGAGGTGTGCCCCTCCCCCAGCCTTGATCCACGGACCTACTGTCCCTGATGAGGACTTCTTCAGTCTCATTGTCCGCTCTCAGGCCAAAAGGATGAATGAACAAAGAGTCACTTTGCCATCTGTGCACTAAACACCACACAGATTCACATACACACACTGACTTCCACTGCACTGAGCACACTGAACTTATTATACCGAGCTGAAGATGGAAATACAAGTTCCTGGGATTTTGGGAACATCATTTGTACCACTTAAAAGTGACTTTCATAACGGAGTTGGAGGTGAACGGGTACGACTTTGGTACTTCATATCAGACTCGCCATATGGCTTTGCTCTTCGAATCTGTCTTTAAAAATGCTGTAAATAGAAAGAATATGTTCAAAATTTGGTAATATGACGAGCCTAATTTTGACAGTCAATAACCCAAAGATTTTTACTATCATTAATTGCTGGTGTTCACATTTTAACAATTTAAATGAAGCAACTAGTTTAAAAATAAACTAGTTGCTTCATTTAAATTCTATCCCAGTTTATTTGTATAGCGTTTTTAACACTGGACCTTGTCTTTACATCTTTACCCATAGTCTTTAGCGGTGGTGGACGAAGTTCTCTAAAGTAAAATTACAAAAAAACAGGCAAAAATGTACTCTAGTAAAAGTTACACTACCCCATTAACTGTTCTAAGCAAGAAAAGACTTGCTTGTAAAAATACCTAAAATATAAAATTAAAAGTACTTGTCATACTGATGCAAAAGCATAATACTATATTATTGTGTATTTATATGTACAGTACATTGTGTTATATACAAACTAATACAGGTTGTGCTGTTTTAGTTAAGAATGATGCAGATTATGCTGCTGACCAGAATGACCAGTAAAAATAATCACATAAATAATTTGAAAGATTTTCCTCCCTGTGTCCATAAAAATTTGGACATCCAATTCTGTGAATCAGACATGCAGACTGTATAGCCATTAAAGAAAATAACACAGAAGATTGTTACTTTAAATGTTTTTTACAGTTATGCATCACTAAACATCCATGTAATGTTTAGTGTTTTAGTGTTATCTCTGTCCCTATCTCACTGGACATTCTATACATGCAATTGTACCATCAGTCAATCGTCAAACACTGTTGGGAAGGTTTTTTGTCCCCAACATCATATTAAACCCTATGAATTAAGAATTGGATGTTACTCAAGTTCGTATGCGTGTAAAGGCGCACACACACGTTCAGGCCAGTCAAGTTCTTTTACACCAGACTCGCTCATCCATGTCTTTATGGACCTTGCTTGGACCACAGTCATGTTGGAACTAGAAGGTCCCAAACTATTCCCACAAATTTGTGAGCATGAAATTGTCCAAAATGTCTTGGTATGCTGACATTTAAGCATTAAGAGTTCATTTCACTGGAAGTTAGGAGATGAGCCAAAGTCCTGAAAAACAACCTCACATTAATTCCAACATGACCGCGCACCAGTGCACAAAGCAATGTCCATAAACACATGGATGAGCGAGTTCGGTGTGAAAGAAATTGACTGGCCTGCACCGAGTCCTGACCTCAACCCGATATAACTTTGGATTTCTCATGTTGGTTTCAATTTTGGTAATTAATAAAAATTAAATGTTAACACTTCTATTTTTTATGCATTCTTACTTTACTGCATTTTTTTTTTTACACCTACATAAAGCTTTTGAACAGTATTGTGTCATAGCAATGAAAACTAGTACCATGTTTACACATGATATTACCCAGAGAAAGCATAAATGGAGAGAAAAGCAGTTGGCCTAAAATAGAACTTTGCAGAACACCAATCTTTACTTCAGTACTCATAGAAAAGTTACCATTTACATCTAAAAACTAATAAGGATCAAATATCCTGGTAATAAAGGAACATCACCTGCACAGGCTACTACCACTGTGTCATGGATCACCACTGGGAGAGCTTTGGGCTGTCTCAGGGGGATGGCGGTGCATGATGAAAAGATGTTTTTGCATTCCTCATAATTTTTTTTATAAAACTCAAAGTTTAAGAAATAAACAGTTTGATGGGGCAATGAACTGAATCCCCAACAAGCAAACAATTCTGTCAATTCTATCAGAGATTCTTTATGCTCATATTGTTCTACTCTTTAGACCTCGAATAATTTAATAAAAAGGTACCATTGCAAAATCTATGTCATGCTGTTAAAAGTGTACATGAGCTTTTCTTCTATAAAATTCTAAAATCTGGCATTATTTTATAAATGTTGTTGATTTATATGAATTTTGAAGTTTTGTTATATACAATTTAATTACAGTATTTGAAACCGAGGCACATAACTTCCTAGATTGTGACACCTTCTGGTCAGTTTAATTAGTGTTATTGATTTTAAAGTCATGCAATGTAATATTGTATGGGATTATTTTTGTCTAGATTTGAAATTAAAGTGAAATTTCAAAATTTGGGTGAACATTATTGTTTAAAACACAGAAAACTATTACTAACCAATGTATGTTAATCAATGTTAAAGTTTTGGTTTTGACAAACATTGTTTGCAATCCAAAAACATTGAGCAGCTGGATATAAGCTTTATAATTTAAAACATTTAAATGAAGAAAAATAAAAGAATGCATAGGGTCAGTGAAATGTTTCTACACCGCCATGTCACACCAAAATGTTAGCTCTAAAGGATAAACTCAAGACTTATTTATCATTCCTGAATTGTAAACAAATGCTACATTTTCAAAACTATTGATGCTCTATGTACAAACATAAAATTAACGCATGTAAGTGTTTGCCTAATGGTCACAGTGCATTAAAAATGTCAACTCCAATATATTACATGGTAACAACTTTATTCAGGCTTTCAAAATATCAATGAATTTAAACAAGATTTAACAAAGCCATAACAACAAATTTAACATTGTACTTGTACTTTGTAAAACAGACTACATTCCCCTGTCAGAACAACACCGTGAAACTAGAAAATTACCAAAATTATTGTAATGGCGAAAAATTTAAATAAAATAAAAAATAAATGCACCTCTTCCATGTGGAGCTTGCTCTAAAGACACCCACATTTTCAAAGGTTTGATAACTTGGAGACGCCTGCATCCACGCTGTTCTAAATCGATTCCAGCCTTTATCCATGTCTCAAGATTTCTTGTTCCTGCTGATGGTACAGTTTGTTCTGCTTGCATGAAGGAATCATAGTTATTTTTGGATACATGCCATCATCATGCCAGTGACATCAGTTTGGACCTTCCTTTTCCTGCTGACACAGGTACTATTCTCGTCCAGTGATTTCTCTCTGGCCCATCAGAGGTGGTTGAACTGTCTGTACTAACAAGTAAAGCAACACATGAATGTAACTAAATAAGTTTAACACACATTTGCTGGATGCATCAGTATCAATAACGTAATCTTGAAAATATTTAAAATGAATCAACAAACAATCAGCATTACAGCCTTATTATAAAAAGGTTGCTTTAAGCTTAGATTGGGCAACCATCTGATTTCAAACCTAAGTACACCACCGCAATACCACACCACTCTAGCAGCCTACTGGCCTGTGTTGTATTCATGCTATATTAACTAAAACTAATATGCTGACACAGTATAGAGGAGGCAGGTGTAAGACTCACTAGTCATGTGATTATAAATTGATTCATCTGACATAGTCATGTGATTCAGAAATCATTATATGGTGAAGTTGGTGGTCATGACTCGACAATGTTGTTTGGATTGTTGAGTTTGAAACCAATAATTTGATCAACGGCATCATACAGTACTACTGAAACCTCCTTTTCCTTAGCTGAGCTTCCTGTTCTCTAAAGGGAATCATGTACTTTCAGTTCCTGCTACCTTAATGTTTTTACTTTGACTGCTCCAATACTAAATACTGCTCCATGGAACTTGATTTCTAATTTGTAAAAATCTGGAAATTTCTTCCTTATATTTTTTTCTGCTCATGTGCAACCGTCAAACAAATTGCATGTTATCAGTAGTGTTTACGTCCTGTTTACTTCCTATCATATCCTGTGGATTAGATAGCTTTCACATCAAATGTGAACCGCACTGGAGTTCAGGCGAGCCGCACCCCAGACTCCTGATTTCCAGAAGCCTCATGTATGTGTCCGAAAACAAACCAGACTAAGAGCTCAAGCAGATTCTGGTCCGACTCAGAAGCGCTAGTGTGAAAGCACCCTGATTATTTTATTGTCCATGCAAAGTGTGAAATCACGTGATCAAACTCGCATCTCTAAAGTGGTTCTGACGCAAACACGTACAGGGTTAGTTTATCTACTACACAGCCCGATGCCTCTTACCACTGGGAGTGGCCTTTTTTTTTTTTACTTTAGTGGCACTTATTTCTTTACCTATGATATGTTGGCTTTGTGGTTATTGTTATGTGCGAAAACAAAATCAGTGATGAACAGGCGAGTGAGGGCAGAGATCAGGAGGAACAGTGCATTTAAGGATTGTCGTAAAGCAGAGTGTCGTAAACCAGGTGCAGGAATGGCCCCGAAAAGGACGGGAGGGGGGAATGGGGGGCTGCTGGTGCATTAATCATGCTCAGCGAGGCCGCGGTACAAAATCATGGCGGATGGCCCCAGGTGCCAGCGTAGAAAGCAGTCGAAACCGAGGAGAAATAACGGTGAGTGGACTGTGAGAATCTGGACAGGCGGAGAAAAACTATGAAGATTGTTTCGTTTTAAATTTATGCTAAAGTTCACTTTTTGAGCATTTTAACGCCTAGTTGCGCTACTTTATTTCCCAGTACTGAGTAAAAGTGTGCAGATTTGGTTGACTTTCCAAATGGATAGCATAGGCTGAACCGTTAGCTCGTTTACCTGTGGCAGTAAACTGCTCTGTGCCCAGACCGTTATCTGGAGGAACTCCTCACTGTGTCTCGGCTGTTTCACGTGGCATGTCCTGTGGTGTTTTCCGAAAAACGAACCCCTTAACTCAGTTACGAAGGGGAAAAAACATTTCTAATCTTTCATTTGTTCTTTCTGACCAACGTTGTGGGGAAATGCATAAACCATTTCTCCACGTGTAACTCACTGTGGTTCAACCTTATTAGTTTTTGCGAACAGTGTAAACACATTACCTTATTTAGGTTGTCCAGAACATTTCTTGTTATTTTCCATTCAGTGTGATGTTTAAGACTTGCTTATGCGATGTGTGTTTGTGCTTTTGTGTTTTAGCAGAACTGTTGTACTGTAAACCAATGTTGCCTTTTTGGGTTTCTCTCAGGATAAGAGTGAAATGATTGGTGTTAGTTTGTGCTTATCATGAGCTTTTGCAGTGTTGCGCTTCCTTTAAATGACACCAGACTCGCGCTATTCCGTTATAGAAGCGTGAGCTACCTTTTCCTGCGTGCGTGCGTGCGTGTGACGCGTGAGCCTCGCACCGCCCCGCGTAGGCTACCGGAGCCATCACCGTGTCTACCTGAACGATAAGCAGAAACGGAACGGCGCAGGCAAATACATTGTTTAACGGCTAAACCCGCGCCTCTCGCCTCTGGAGCGGCTCGAGCACAAACCGTGAAAAGAGACTGTCGCCTGAAAACCGTTTCAATCACCAGGAGCTGAGGCGCGTGCACGCTGCAGCAAATGGCAACTTGTGCAGGTAGAACACAGATGGTATTCTGATTTCAGCAGCGAAACAAAGACGGATTTTACTGTTGTCGGATTTAGGCTTGGGTTTAGCGGTTTATCTGATCCGTTTAGTTATTTTCCGCACACGCGTTCCTCTCGATCGGAGGGCGAGCAAGAGCGAAAGCAGCGCATAAGGTGGTTGCTAGATATATCAGCGGTGTGTGTGTGTGTGCAATGGAAGCAGTTTCCTGTGAAGCGTTTATGTAATGTAGGTGGGGCCGGAGTGGGGGAGCGGACCGTTAGATGATGCAGTGAGGGATGTGGTTTGCCTCTTGTGTCGGACACGGGCCAGGTAGACTAGGTGATGTAACACCTCCATAGGTGATTCAGCACGCGTCTCTTTAATTTTCTGTTGAATCTGTCGATAACATGTCACAAACGCTGTATGACATACGGGACAGGTTAACCGTTTTTGCTTGTGGCACGAAAATATCGAGCACCTTCGAATTTTTTAAACGCCTATACATGGAAAAAAAAATGCTTTCGACTTATCTTTTGATTCTGTGATTTCTGTGTTGTTCTTTAGTTTGTGTGTCTTCAGTTGTCTGCACATTCATACACCGATCAGCCATAACATTAAAACCACCTGCCTAATATCCTGCAGGTCGCTGTGTGCATCCAAAGCTCCGACTTGTTGAGGTCTATGAATTGCACTGGACCACAATACCGGACCTTTCCCAGGATGAACCACAGCCTCTTGGGGCTGATATAATGAATTACTTAATCAATCAATCAATCAATCAATCAGTGTATTAATTGGTTAATAATAACAACAACAACAACGATAATAATTAAAACAACAACCGTAAACTAGAATGCCATGGGAAAATAATTTTATTTGTAATTTAATTTAGATTAATTTCATGTGAAGTGCAATATTTCAAGCCTTTATTGTTTACATTTTGATGATTATGGTTCATGAAAATAAAAAAATCTATGAAAGTCGTACTTTGGCATACGACCCCATTTCATGAATCTTCGCCTCAAGAACTGCTGCAAGTTTGCAAGAAATTTGCCTCAGCATACGAAGTATTTTTGGCAGACGAGTAAACTTGTTTGTGTCGGTGGAAAGCCAAACGTTGTGAGTTTACTTTTTTTTTTTGCACTTTGTGCAAGATTTTGTGAAGACATAGCACCATAGGTCACAAGAATGTTAGCACAGATGGCAGCAAGAAGAAAAGGAAGCCACTTCCAGTTTTGTTTGTAAAGCAGCGGGTGCCAAGAGGAATCATAAATAAGGTTAAGTGAGGTTTAATGTCTACATGTACTTCATTTACATGTCTTATCTACATATTTTGATTGTTTTTATATGTAAAATTATGATTATAAGGTTGGAAATTGGTAATATTGGTATTATCAATACCAGTGTGTGGCTGGAACAGATTATCTGCATTTACGTTATTTCCTGAGAAAATGAGTTTCACAATATGGATTTTGGCCATAAGATCTTGTCTTCCGTAACAGAATAAATTTATATGCTACGGTTCCACTGTATCTCAGAATATTGGAATATTTCCTAAGATCAATCAAAAATGAATTTACAACACAGAAATGTCTAACATCTGAAAAGAATATTAATTTATGCACTCAGTACTTGGTTGGGGCTGCAAACTGTATACTGCATACAGCATGGAGGCAATCAATCTGTGGCACTGTTGAGGCATTATCAAAGGCATTATCAAAGACCTGCTATTCATAAAGCTTCTAAGCATTGTCCAAAAGAGCATTGTCTAAGAGAGCTCCTAACTTAGCTTAAAAACTTCTTACTAGGAGTCTTAACGTAAGACTATTTTAAGACCAATCTTAGAGAAACTAAGGAAATGACAAACTCCTATATTAATCATGGGCGAGGATGATCCCGTTGCTGGGTATCACACATTGGCTCTCTTGTCAGGTCAGGTCATGTGAAATGCATGCAACTATAAATTAGTTTGCTTATCAATTAATCTATCGATTATTGAAATGATTAATCGGTTAAACAAATCTCAAATAGTTTACAATTACTCAGTAGCTCTTATTTATCTATCAGCTTTTAAATTTAGCTTGAGGTTGTGTTGTGCTTGTGGTAACTAACAATAAAGATAAATACTTTTAAAAAATGTCTTTTAATGAATTTTCCTGATAAAACAGAATCTAAAACCAAGGAAAAGCAAAGTAGCAGCAATAAAATAAACTAATAATTATAATTATATAATTATAACTATTAACTAGGGCAGGGCAATATGGCCAAAAATATTTATCACGATATATATTTGAAAATTTGCTCATCAATTGATTTTCAATTAAACAAGCATTTGTTTGTATGTGCATTAAAGCTATATAAAATTTTAACAGTGCAAATGCAAATTCCTTGCTGACAATTTAATCAAAAG
>JAQMYJ010000018.1:10541739-10554414 GCA_030014305.1 Clarias laeviceps | reverse complement strand
TTATTTTCCACTAATTTCCTCCCGTTCATTGCGCCCCACCTGTCATGTCTGTATTCCCCACACTTTGAGAACCACTGCTTTACACTCACCTGCCTATGCCTGCAACAGCCTTATCAAGTTTGCAGATGACACCATGTCGACAAACCTTATGAGAGCCTTTAGGGAGGAGATGTATCATCTAGTGGTATGATGTGAGAACAAAAACCAAGAAGAATCAAACTTGTGCTCTCATTCACAACAATGGAACTGTTGTTGATCGCGTCTCCAGCTTTAAGTTCCTTGGAGTCCTTAAGAGTTTTGACAATTTTTTTTTGTCTGTTCTTTTCTGTAAAAATATTTAATTTTAAAATAACGTGTCAAAAGGTTCCTGTTGACATAGTGTAGAGAGTTCACATCTCAAATGAATTATGAGGACACTACCATCAGTCCATAATTGTAAAGATATGCACTTCAACATCTGGCCAGAGGCCAAAGACGGACATATTCAATTTAATACTTTTTTATAGCAATATATATATAAAAGACATAAATTAATAAAATGTATAGATGGAGATCAGTTTGCCCCTAATGAGCAAGCTGGAGGTAAAGGCTGCACGGAAAATGTCTCTGAGATGTCACAAGAAAGAAATGTTGACTCAAAAATGCAACATATGCTCAGGCACCAGGATGTATTATATATGCTAAATCACACTCTGAATTCTTTTGGAATGCTTTAATGATGAATTTCTTGTCAGGGTTACCTGCTTCACTATGGTGAATATCACACTTATACCATAGAATGCAACAAGCACTTATAAGTGTGGAAAGGGCATTCCTGTTGCCACAATTAGAAGTAAACTGTTGTTTGAATGTTTTTTGTATGCTGTGAAACAAACATTGCCTTAAAATGCAACTAAGAGTCCTAAACTAATTCCCGACAAAAAAAAAAAAAAAAAGCCCCATGATGGAAATGGAATGTTTCCACTGGTCCAGAGCCCACTGGTAGCATGATTTCCACCACTCCAGCATGCAGTACCAGAGACTGAGATCCACAGTCTTTACATAGAAGAAAGTATTACATTCTCTCTACCTGTACTGTATGACTTTTGTGCTTTGGGAAGTTGAGCGTAGGTCATTCCCAATTCATGAAATATTTTAAGTTAGAAAATGTAATCCCAAACAATTTTTCTCAATCTTTGTCTTTAAGTGAGAAGTTTTTCAAATGTGTCAGAAGCACCTTCAGATTCTGATGATGAAGATAAACTCCACATTGTGGAGGACGACAGTATTCCTGACAGTTCAGAGGAAAAGCCGGCAGTATTTCAGCAGCTACACAAGCGACACACATTGAATGGTTAGTAAATAAAATAAACAGTTGTTAATATAATCAATAATACTAAGTTATTAATGATTATAGTATAAAGTAATTGTAAATTAATGTTTGTCATGTGTACAGATGGCAACCTGGGGCCAGATGCTTTGATACAAGAAATAAGGGTCAAAGGTAAGCAAAAAGGAAATGACATACCATTTTATTTTAAATGTAATTCAGCGTTCCACCTTAAGCAGTAAATTACCAGTCAGAATTACATCAGCTCAGAATTCATCCAGTTCAACAGACTTTCAAAAGTGGAAAACAGGAAGCTCCCGTATCAGGTTTTAGGTTTTAGTATTAGCTACAGTTGTGCTCAAAATTATTCATACCCCATGGACAAATCAATACTTTAAAAATTATTATTTATTTATAAAAAACTTGGCTAAACGTATTGTATTCAATATATATTAGTTGCTATCCACAACCCCACATATGTGTTAACTAAACTTAATTTGTATACCAATAGCTATGGCAAGAGATTCTCTTTTGAATGTGTTCAGAATTAATTATACCCTATTCCCAATCCTTCCAAAAAAAAATCCTTCTTTTGGGAAAGTGCATGTTGTTCCACACTTCAGTGAGTATAATAAATGTAATCAATTTATGTGTAATCAATTAAGGCCTAATGTTAAATGGTAACACTTGGTCTGTAAAGTATAATTAAGGGGGCAAAACTTTCATTATTCACTGTCACCATGGCCAAGAAGAAAGAACTGTGTCATGATTTTTGTATATGTGTTGACAATGCTCATAGTGGAGGCAAAGGCTACAAGGCAATTGTGAAAGAACTGGATGTCCCAGTATCAACCGTACAGGGTATCATCACGAAGTTCAAGATGTTCAGCACTGTCAAAAACCTGGATGGGCTTGGCAGGAAGTGCAAAGTATCCACTAGAGTCCCTAGAAAGAGCTGCCGCAATACAAACAACCACCCCTGTATCACCACCAAAGAGACGAAATCAAGATCCATCATTTAACAAATTCTGCATCAAAATGGTCTCCATGGACATTGCCCCAGATAGGCAACATTTCTTACCCAGAGACACTGGGATGCGCATCTGGCCTTTGCGAGGAGTCACCTAGACAGAGATCTGAACTTCTGGTCAGATGAGACTAAACTGGAGCTCTTTGGACATATTGATGTTGCGTATGTTTGCCGTAAGAAAGGAAAAGCTCTTTCTAAGAATACCATCCCAATGGTCAAGCATGGCAGTGGTCACATCATGCTATGGGAATGCTTCTCTGCCAGTGGTACAGGTAACCTTGTTAAGATAGATGGTATCTTAAAAAAAGAGGACTGTGTCAAGATTCTTGATGAAAACCTGGTGGCGTCAGCACACAAGCTCAACCTTCACAAGCCAGATTTCACATTTTTTCACATATCACGTTATTATTTCTTCTGTTGATTGGCACTTATTAAATATATAAAAGTATTATAAAACTAATTTTATCACACAAGACAACTCAAAAACACTATAGAAATACCATGGGTACGAATAATTTGAGCACAAATGTACATGGTAGGCAGCTGTCTCAGGTGAGTATATTTTCTTTCTCAAGCAAGTTCTTTCTCAAGTGAACTGTATAGTTAGTGTTTTGTATTTAACAAAGGAATATGTCTGTATGTTATCAAAAGCTAATACTTGTATGCACAGTATAATATAATAAGTTTTACTTTGTTTTATTTACACTGCTAAGCAGAGCCATGTTTATGTCACTCTATAAATGAGCAGAAGCAAGAATTAAAAAACAAACAAACCCATAGTTAACTTCAATGTCATGACTAAATCTCAAAATTTACTCAATTAGGTCTGTATAGATTAATTGTTTGCACTTTTTCCTCTAGATAGTACTGTTACTATTCATAATCAATTTGGCACCTAGATACCTATGTAGATGTAATTATTATTATTATTAAAAGGAATAAAAAGTGGACGACTTTTTGTAAATTTTTTATGTGTTTAGGAAATTATGACCAGGTTGCCATTTTTCCACAAGTTTGTGCAAGTTTATAAGTTTACAAATTAAATTCATAATAAATTAAAATAAATAAAAAATTTCACTTTACTGAAAACTGACTTCAAAATCGAGGTACGTCACGAACTGTGACTGTTGCATATCATTATACCTCTAATAATAATACATGCCCACTTCTTGCTTTTCGTCTAATACTGGGTGTTAACCTATTTTGCCATGTGTGTTTCAAACAAAGAGGAGTGTTTAACAGATGAAGAGGATGAAGAAGTTCAGATAAATGAAACCTCAAGGCAGGGAAAGACAGAGGTCATTTGTCCAGACATTCCAAAGGAGGAGCGGAGCACACCAGAGGGAGGAGTCCATGATGAGAACGGTACTAACATGTACCAGGTCTTCAAATAGGTTGTTTGCACGTGTCATGTTCACTGTGTTGTGTGGCACAAATTGCCAGTGGGGGTCAGGAAGTAGTCTTGGTCAGTAATCACTATTACAAACATTCAAAATTTCTATGGGTTTCATTACAAGTTGCTCAAATTGACCAAAAAGAGCAACCATAAGGAGTTTTACTGAGTACCAAAGGTTAGGGGGGAAGTTCAAGAAATTAAGAACAGTGTCTTGCACACCTTCATCTGTTTCAGGAGGAGCAGAATGTGATAATACTTGTGTGCAGTGACCACATAAATGCACATACAATGCTAATTATTTGGTTCTATAGTATTTGTGTGTGGTTAACTGTTTTTTTTTTTTCACTTTGTATATGTTAAATGTATTGTTTCTTCTTTGCTTCTTTTTGAGTGCTTAATAGAATGTTGATGCCCTCAACAGCACTCAAAAATAGAATAGGTCTTACGTGTTTTATGTTAATGTAATAATGTTTCTGTTTTCTCATTCATTCACATGAATATGTAAGATCATCTGTGACTATAACACTTACCCCTGGCCACAGGCTATGAGCCCCAACTTGAACTCCAACAATTTCCTCAGCTTTGGAGAATAGTTTGGTGAAGTTGACTTTCATCGTCGCTTTTATTCCCCTTGCCAGTTCCATTTATTTCTCCCATATTTCCTAATTTTCTTTTTTGGAAAACTTAACTTTTGGTGTTAATTTTTATTTGGTAGCATAAACAGTGTTTAAGCCAAAAACGCAGTCTCTTATTGTTAGTTTATGCGGCTGAGTGATAGGCTGCAAGATCTATGCATGTTAAGTAAAAATGTCCGAAGTATATTATTGTTATTGACGAATTTTATTGTGATTCTGATTCAAGCCCTATTTCCAACAGGTCTGGTATGTTTATAACCTTTTTCTGGGAATACTGTATAAAATAGTACAGTATTTTTTATGTCACCACTTAAAAGCAAAAACCAGAAGCATGTATCTAATGTGAATTATTTTCTTAGGTACATCTGATGAGATTTCTCAGCTCCACTCATGTCCATACTGTTCCCGGGGATACAAGCGTCACACATCTCTTAAAGAGCATATAAAACTGCATCATGAGAAAAACAAGGAGGACTTCAGTTGCTCCCTTTGCAGCTACACTTTCACCTATCGCACACAGCTTGACCGACACATGAACACTCACAAAAATGGAAGAGATCAGGTACCTTCTTTAATTCCTACAGTACATGAGCTCTGGACACTTGACATGAATATCCAGCCCAGACATATTAGATGTCTTTGGACTGCCTTTAAATTTGGGGCATTGTTTTCACTGCCTTATTAATTGGGGGTTAATTAATACCTGTGACAATATAGGGAAAATCACTTGATGGGATAACCTGGTCATTTTATTGCCCATAATGTTAATGAGCCTAAACCTGACCAATTGAAGCAACTTTAAATCATAGCACTGCCTTGAGAGGATTGAACTATGCATGAAAGAGTTTAATACTCTTCATATTCTTCCATTCTTGAAGAATATTCTTCCTGACACATCAATCAGTTTTCTCATTGCTTCAGTCCAATCCTCATACTCTAGCATTGTGCATGTAGACAAGTACTTTTCTTACTTTCACTATTAAAATAGCTTCATTATCGAAAATCTAATCTTTTAAATGCCTATTCTGTATGTGAAAATATGTGGACACATTATCAATCACAACCATGTGCTTGTGGCACATCCCCGTTATAATAAACCTTGTGGGGACAGCTTTCAACTGCATTTTGTAGCTGTGGGGATGTGCCTGTTTAGCCCTGGAGACAGTAGGAGGAGGAAGGCTATGTAAATTGTTCCCGCATTTTTTTTCTTTTTGCCTGGAAAGGTCTCACATCAGATAAACTTGAATCATATATTTAAGCGCATTTTTGGCCAAAATATATAGACAATTTTTGATTCTAGCTAGGTGTGCTTCCAGAATCACCCGAACAAGAATTCTTAATACTTTCTCCTTCTCTCTTTCAGAGTATGGTTTCACATTCAGGAGGAAACAGAAAGTTCAAATGTACAGAATGTTCTAAAGCTTTTAAATATAAACATCATCTAAAGGAGCACCTACGCATCCACAGTGGTTAGTTGCTACAGTATCACCATTGTATTACTGAGTTATTTGAATTTTACATTGAGGAACAGACTGTGACATTATACCGCATGTCTTTATAGTCAGTGACCTTTGTCATAATGTTTCATAATAGGTTGAGGTAGGCTGGAAGATTTACTGTATTTGTATGGGATTTCTATGGCATTTATACTCTTTTTCTTTCTGAGCCAGGCCAAATTTAGTGAGTGCTATGTAATTACATAATGAACAAACATGATGGTGTTCTACTTCTCTGTCTAGGTGAGAAGCCATATGAGTGTTCTAACTGTAAGAAGCGCTTCTCCCATTCCGGGTCCTACAGTTCTCATATCAGCAGTAGGAAGTGTGTAGCAGTTCCCCCTGCTGTTAATGGATTGTCCCACTCTCCTGGAATCAAAGCAGCTCTTACTCTTACTCGCCCTACACGTATCCTTTTGCGGGAGAAGTTAGACACTGATAAAGCTTTAGAGGAACCGCTATCTCCTAAGAAGATTAAAGAAGAGCCTGATGAGCATGAACTTAAACCTGTCAGAACTACATCAGTTGTTACTACAACTACTGTCACCTCGACTAGCACTACTACTAATGGGGGTGGAATTTCTGTTCAGACTGCTCCTCCTCAAGGTGTGGTACAAACATTACTTCTACCTACTGTGGGTCTAGTTCAGCCAATTAGCATCAACCTACGAGACCTCCAAAACATGCTGAAAGTGGCTGTGGACGGAAACATGATGTGGCAGACTGTGGCTAGCTCGAATACTAATGGAACTTGTAGTAAGATTGTTAATCCAGGCCAGCCACAAGCACAAGCAATGATTGTGCAGACTGCCCATTCTCATTTGCAAGTCATTTCTGCAATCTCTCTACCTGTGCTGGATCAGGATGGAAATTCCAAAATTATCATAAACTATAATGTAGACCCACAAATTAGCACATCGGATTCGAACACCGCACAGTCAGTATTGCCACATCAAACTGTGGCCCAAACAAAAGTGCAAGAGCCAAATGTGGCACCACCAGAAGTGGGAAAGTTGATTTCAATAAAACATCCAAAGATGGCACAAACTATCACAACACAGCCAAATGTCTCTCCAGCCCCCAAACCTGCACAAATACGTATACTTAAATCCACACAGTCAGCTATTTCAAATAAAGCAACGTCCATTATAAAGGTCACAAAGCTAGTCCCAGGACAAACAAAGCATACACAGCCAGCACTGTTGCTTCTAAAAACAGTCAATGGCTCCCCAGGAATGGTGGTGAGACAGTTAACAGCCGTGAACCCACAAGTAACTCCAACAATAGGAACTACAGATCTGAAATCAACTCCAGAATATACCATCATGGAAGCAAAACAAAATTCACTAAATGAACTGAGTCCAGTTGGAGAAGAGACCAGTACCCCTAGGGACAAATGCCAGCCTGCAGACATGGGGTCAACTTTCCAACAGGGAATTCAGTTAAAAACTGAAAGCGAGTCCGAGAATAAGACAGATTGTGAAGAAACTTTACAGATAGAGAAAGAAAGGAAAGAGGGACTGATGGCCCAGAGTGATTCAGCAATTCCTCACAGAAGTGTTGTTTGTGGTGATGGCTTCCATAACTATGCTACATGTCTTTTTTGTGACAACAGCCCCAGCAACACTGATATCCTAAATTATCTCAACAGCAATGAACAAGGATCTGACAAATGTCTCTCTTCTCTGCTGGGGAAGGAAAATTTTGGAAGTGCAGATCAGCAACCAGTGAAGAGTCTTTTGCCCCTAATTGAGGCATACAGCAAAAACTCACAACCTGGTGAAGAGCAGCTCTCTCGAGTTGCGGAATTGGTCAGTTTGCCTGTGGATGTGGTCAGTAGATGGTTTCAAAGAATGCGCTTAAAGAACATACTACTCGACTACCCTGAAAATCCCCTAAATGGGCAACAGGTAGTCACAGAATTATTGTACCTTTAAGATTCTAACTCAATTAATTATAATAAATCAGATATTCTCTAGCAAATATTAGCATACATATAGAAGCTCTCAGTGATTATTCAATTAAAACCTTACAGTTTTATTTTTTTACAGACTATTGCAAACTCTCAACAAGATCCCAGTATGGACACCAACACCCAAATTCTGGAAACTTCAGCTGAGGAGTCAGTGAGCCAGAACAGTGACCCTTCTCCTCTAAACCTCACTACAAATTATCTTAGCATCATAAAGACAGAGGATCTGGAAGAGAAAGGGCAGGTTGAACCTTTGGATCTCTCACTTCCAAAATCCTCTTTTTGTAATAGTAACACCTCTGTCACCAGTGAGGTGTCGGCCACCAAGCCACCTGTCACCACCCAAGAGGAACCGATCAATCTCACATGTTTCAAGAAGGACGCATTGGATGGAAACACCATATATGTGACACAGTCCACTACAAATCCTATAAATATCATAGCCACACCTTTGCCAACTCTTGTTGCCATAGCAGAGCCTGGTGGAATCCCCTGCCTCAGATCTGCCATCTCTACCAAACAGCGCACAATCCTCATCCCCCAGCTGTCCTATACGTACACTTCCCCTTCAACCAACAACAAGGCTAACACCACTCCTTCCAGCAGCAAGGCTATTACTATCACGCCACCAACCACAGACATGCAGGGAGGAGTACTAAATGGCTGTCAGGTAAGAAGCATCTGACATACCAGGTGAAATGTTACATGCTATATATTTTAATATCAAAAATCTTGTTGGCTCTCTTAATTCTCCAATGTTGTGTCCTTCCACATAACTACAGAACTCCATTGCTTATGTTATTAACCATCCTGCCTTTTTTCAAAAGGAGAAGATTGATGCTGGAGATGAATCCTTGTCTGGATGGGAAGGGCTGAATGACAGCAACCTCTCCCCCAACAAGAAGAGACGGAAGATGCATGGTGGCCAGTATGCATGTGACCTGTGTGACAAGATTTTCCAGAAGAGCAGCTCTTTACTACGTCACAAATATGAACACACAGGTAAATCACAAAAAAAATTCAAGGCTTGGAGACTTAACAAATACAGGCCAGATTGCCACCATATGTATAGTCAGTTATTTAAAACTTGGAGAAGGATGCTAATACGCATAAGTGGTTATATGAGGGTGAGTCAAAAATTATCCGCACTCTGGTTGTAGAATTTATTTGAATTAACTTTTAGAGAGGATAAGTACATTATTTTTCAATATAATCTCCTTGCGTTTCAATCCACTTTGTCCATCTGTCAACAAGCTTTCATATTCCCCTCATTAAAAAAAAAATGTTGTAAGCTGAGCTGTGAATGCGCCGCTTTCTTTATGTTTTCATCAGAAGTGAATCTTCTTCCTCATAGGGCTGCTTTCAGGTGACCAAACAGGTAAAGGTCTGATGGAGCAAGACCAGGACTATAGGGAGGATGCAATGTTGTCATCAGTCATGGGAGTGCATCCGACTCCTTATAGAACACTTATGCAACTTTCCTTGAACTTTATCTATTTATACACACTTCTTCATGACAAAACACTTTCTTCGTAATTCGCACAAACATTTTGGATAAATAATGCCACCAGGTACACCGTCAGGCCACAAAAAGCAAATCACTGCACATTATTTTTCTTTGGGGCATTTATTTTTGTTCGCAGACAGTTACAAATTAACTCCTAGTGAACACTGATAAGACAGAGCAGCCAACAGAATTTTTAACCAAACCAGTGCACGGATAATTTTTGACTCGTTCTATAGATCATTTGTACCAAAGTTCAGATTTACTAAGACGTGTTTTTATGACAGCATGAAATTTAACTTGCGGTAAAGCTAGTTTGTGGATAATTTTCCCTGATCTTTATCCTGTAAGAGCTTAATAGGTTTCAGTTCTGGGAATTGCACCAGCAAGTCCATCAAAGACTTCAAAAAGTTTCTTCACCAAAAGTTATTGCATATCTTAGGGCATTTTCACATTAGGGCCCCGGGATTATTTCTGCGAACACTTTACCCCAAAGTCTGGTACATTTTTATCAGTGAGAACACAATCGTTCCACACTAAGGAACCATGCAGAGTCTGCTGGAAAAGGTGGTTTTGAGAGTTGATGCAGCATACTCGGGCATGGATCGAATCAGATATGAAAGCAATCGGACCAGTGAAGTCAGGTAGATCACTGTTTAGATGCAATGTCATCAGTGCCGTTGGTCTCCTTCGAAGTCTCCATGTACATGTAGCATATGCCAATTGCATCCGCTGACCTACAAAGCCATAGCTAATAAAATAGGAAGGCAATAGATGAGCATTGTTCTTGACATCTTTTTTTTAAATATATCAATAATATTAGTCATAGCGCGAAGGTTGGTCTCTTCTTCCCGTTTTTAATGGTGGCTCACAAACCAAGTGGTGCATACTGCCACCTTCTGTATCAGAGAATGTAAATACACAGATGTGCCTGAGAACAAGGACAAAAAGCTATGTGGACTCTGGCCAGCAGTGGATGCCTAATCTGAAAATGCCTTTAGAAGTTTGCTTTGTATCTTTCCTCTTTCCACGTTTGTATACCTGAAGCACTGGCCACACAGGATGTCTGTTCTAATAAATCAGTAGCCGAAAGTTTTGAGAATGACACACATTAATTTTCACAAAGTCTGCCAACTTAGATTTTATGATGGCAATTTGCATATACTCCAAAAGGTTATGAAGAGTGATCAGATGAATTGCAATTAATTACAAAATCCCCCTTTGCCATGAAAATGAAAAAAATAAAAATTCCACATTTCAGTCCTGCCACAAAGGACCAGTTGACATTCTCTCGTTAACACAGATGAGCGTGTTGAAGAGGACAAGGCACTAGCTTACAGTACTCAGTCATGCTGATAAACAGCTTTAAAAGAAGGGTGGTGCTCATTGTTCTTTCTCTTAACAATGGTTACCCTCAAGGAAACACATGCAGTCAACATTGCTTTGCATAAAAAGTCAGATTTTTCTCTGATGAATCCCCTTTCCAATTGTTTGGGGCATCCGAACAGCAACTTTTGCAGCATGTTGGAGCACCTTGCCCTAAGGCAAAAGTAGTATTTTAAAATCAATGCAGAATTTCACAGGGAGCCAAGGAAGTGAAGATAAGATAGAGGTGATGTCTATCTACTCTCCGATAGGCTCAACCTCTTCTACACGCATTTTGAACAGGGAAACATGGAACTGTGCTGAAGATGGATTTCCCAGTGTGCAGCCACTCTCTCTCTCCAGATATGAAGTATGTGCTACCCTGAGCAGGGTGAATGCAAAGGAAGCAGCTGACCCTGATGGCATTCCTGGCCAGGTATTTAGAGCATGTGCAGAGCAGCTGCCTAAGGTCTTCCCAGACACCTGTTGTTGGCTCAGGCAGCTATCACCACCTGCTTTATGTCTGCTAACTTTAGCCAGTGCTAAATAATTCTGCTGCAACAGCACTTAGTGGATTTTGCCCTGTCGCACTCACCTCTGTCATCGTGCTTTAAAAGACTGGTCCTCACCCACCTTGAAGCCTGCTTTCCACCCACTCTGAACCCATATGGATTTGCCCATTTCCCCAATAGGTCAACAGAAGACAACATTTCCAATGGCATCAGCACACCATTCTCTAACTGGACCATGGAGTCATACAAACAGACCAGAGTCTATCCGACTAGACAATCTCATTCTCAGCTTGTACTCCTTATGCCTTTAACAACATTGTCAAATTTACAGATGACACTATGGTAATAGGCCTGATCAGAGGTAAAGAGACGGTAAATAGGGAGGAGATCCAGGACCTATGGGTGTGGTATGAGGACAATAACCTGGAATTCAACACTGAGAAGACAAAGGAGGTCATTTTGAATTTCTGATGAGCTCACATCAATTATGCTGCCATTCACATCAATGGAGCTGTTGTTGAGCATGTACCCAGCTTGAAGTTGGTGTCCACATCTTTAAGGACCTTACCTGTTTGGTGAACTCCTCTTTGATGCTTAGAAAGGCACAACACCACCTTATAAAAACAAATTGTCATTATCAAAGCTAGCCCTTACCCTTATTATGCAATTCATCCCTGCACAACCTTTGTTTGCACAGATATACTGTATATTACCATATACTGTACATTGCCTGAGCATTCAGTATAATCAAGTCATCAGCTGACTTCATTTTATTGACGCATTGCATTGCTGAGCCAAGACCTGGCCAAATGAAGCAAATTCAGATCATAACACTGTCTCCAGAGGCTTGTACAGGGCACTGTGCATGATGGGTGCATCGCTTCATGCACTTCTCCTAACCCAAACACACTCTGGGGTAGGGACAACCTGTATTAATCAGACCACATGACTTTTTTTCCATTGCTACGAAGTTCAATTTTGTGCTCCCTTGCAAACTTAAGGCTGTTTCTAATTAGTCTCAGTTACAAGTTGTTTTCTTATGGCCACACAGTTGTTTAGTTAATGTTCTGATGGCTCATTTGTACATCCCACAACAAAGCTCTTATGCCTACATGTAGCCTTCCTCATGATTGAGATGCCACCAGAAAGTAAAAACAAAATGGCAGATGGTACAACAAAATGGTAATGTTCCACCAACCTATGGAAGAAACGAGCAGCTAGAAGCATATGAGCCAATCCTAGAGTATGAAGGCATGATTTAAAAGCAATAGGGTTGTTGTAACTCAGCTAAATGGCATATTAGTGGGATCTAGCAGTGAACTTGGGAGACAATGACATTCTGCGATTGGCGAGTTATAGTAAATTTGTGCACAATCCACAAAAGTATTACCTGGGCCACTAATATATACACACATACCATCCCCCCCACTACATATAGTAAAGTAGGACACAGGTA
>JAQMYJ010000018.1:10367588-10379120 GCA_030014305.1 Clarias laeviceps | reverse complement strand
CATTTTAATGGCATTAATGCGGCCCACCAGGGACATGGACAGTGGTGACCATTGTCCCAAGTCCTTTTTTGTTTGGTGCAACAACCTAATAAAATTGTCTTTAAAAAAGGTGTTTATGTTTCATTGTAATTGTAATACCAAGATGGGTAAACTGATTTTTCACTATGTTGAAAGGAAAATTGTGCATACCAGTTGTTCGTGCTGTATGATTTATGGTATACCTCCCTCCGGAAGACCCAGAACACGCAGATTTTGTCTCCTGCTCCGGCCTTCTAGGTCCACGACTTTGGCCGTTAACTTTGAGTTGCTTTCCCGAAGTCCGGAGCAGATGTTCTCCAACTCACTCACATGCTGGCTCAGGTCATCCGTAGCGAGTTCTAGTAAAGGTAAGCGCTGTCAATGGTCCTCTACTTGGGCTTGAATTTGGTCCAGTTTACTTTCCAGTAAACTAAACGATGATTTAAATTCAGCTGCTAACGCTTCACGGTGTTTATCTAACAGCGCAGAAATAGTCTCGACTGTTAGAGCGGTCGCACAGAGTCGTCTTTTTTCCCGGTTTTAACACTCCTGGTAGCCATTATAGGTGAAAAATAGATAACCGTGGGGTAGAATACAAAGTTATTATATCCTAAAGATTTAATTTAATATTTAAAGACGAATAAAGTAGTGAAGAAATTCGAAATTGTCGGAGCACCAAACAAGGCTACTCCATGTGGCTGCTAACCGGAAGTCCCCCTGATGACGTGTTTGATGAGCGACAGCAGTCCATACAGATGGAATGGATAAATGGTGAACTTTTACCGTTGTGCTATAGAGAGTGTGCTGACATATGGACTCGTGGTGTGGTTTTGCAGTTGCACTAGGGTGGAACAACAGGCACTACAGCGGGTGGTGAAAATCATCGGGACTAGTCTTCCGGCGATAAGTACTATCTACACAACACGCTGCCTTCGTCGAGTGCACAACATCCTGCAGGATCAGCATCACCCTGCACATCACCTGTTCCAGCTACTGCCCTTAGGCAGAAGGTACAGGTCCATACAAGCCAGAACCACCACACTGCCAACAGCCTTTTTCCTACTGCTGTCACTGCTGAATGATCAGGAACCACCCTCTCGGATCTTGCGCCCTTGCAACTGTAAACTGGACTTTGCATTGATGCAGCACACACAATACATACACACAATATATGCATTTTTTTATTTATTTGTGGTTTGTTGACTAAAATTGAAAATAGCTGACAAAATTAACACTAGTGTATGTGTGTGTGTATGTGTGTGTAGTAATGTTTCTTACTTCATAGGAGCACCAGCCACACTTTTCTCCAACCTGAATACATTCACCACAAGATTGAGCTGAGGCCTTGGTGCAGTCATTTCCATCTAAAAAACACAAACAAGATGGTTCGCATTTACCAGGGCTACCAGCATTAAAGATTTAATGTTGGTGATTAATTAAAAACTCAATGCAATAAAATTATTTAATGCATATAACTTCCATTTCCACAAAACTTCCTTAAATGTGATGCAGGGCAAATCTCATTGGACAAATGCTAGATTGATAGTCAAATTCAAACTCACTAGCGTGAGGAGCTACAATCATCAGCGAGACTTATTTACGGTTTTGGTTAATTTTTTTTGGTTTGTTTGATTTGCATACATCTCTGTCGAGATGTAAAATTAACATGCCACATAATCTACTGACAACCCTAATATACACATGCACATTTGCTTATTAAAACATTGAGTAGCAATTCATCATTGCTAATTGTGGGTATAATAGGCAAAATATCATAAAATGAATGATTTTTGCATGACAAAATATACTAAAAACGTATAAATTAAAAAATAAATAAATAAATAAAAATAAAAAGTTAGTACCCCCTTGTTTAATCCTGTGTTTTGGTCCAAATAATAATAATCAGCCTCAGATTAACATCATCCAACTTTTTTTGTCATGTCACTGTTTATTTAACAAAAATTTTAACAAATGAACATTTGGACATTACCAAGTACCCACTTTCTGCTGCCACATGATTTAGGAGGCACCTGGCATAGTTTAGCAGCACCTGGCTGCAACTCTTGATTAATTGATCAGCAGGTGTTCAAACCTCCATAAAAGCAAACATTTTGGCAGTTTGCAAGTCTGGAGATGTGCAACACAACACCAAGAGGGAAAGGCATAGCAATAGTCTCAGAAAAGGAATTATTGTGGCACCTTAAACTGGAAAGGGTTATAAAACCTTTTTTGTAAATCACTCTGGATAAGAGCGTCTGCAAATGCCTAAATGTAAATAAAACCATTTCCAAGCAATTTGGAGTTTAACATTCTAGAGTGAGAGAGTGGAACGCATTCAAGAAAGCCCTAAAAGTTACACTGAGCATGTTAATTCTTAAAGTCCGTGATGGCGCAATTAAAAGAAGACCGAACAAGCTTGGTTTTGTTTGGAAGGGTTACCAGGAGAAAGCCTAATCTGTCTATAAAAGAAGAATGGGTCAGAATTCCTTCACAATGATATGCAACAGTGAAAGTCATACAGGAAATAATTACTTCAAGTTATTGCTGCTAAAGATGGATCTACACATTATTGAAATCAAGGGTACTTAGTATTGCTGCCCTTATGTTTTACTTTGTCTTTTTTTTAAAAATAAATCATGGCACGGTGGAAGTAATATGATGTTCTTCCGAGGTTGTATTTGCCTAATACTAAGACCTGCTACGTTCAGATGATAGTTCTTATGTTTTATACAAAAAACACATACAATTAAAATAGCAGATACTAACTTATACCCAAGACTGTATGCTTTTTGGTAGTAATAAAGATAACCAACAACACAGACTACGGCATATACCATCATTGACCTATAAGATGTTAGACCCAGATGAGAAATGTTAACATAAATCAACACTCCTAAAGCCTTCTGACAAAGTTTGTTGCTCTACCCTTAAAAGATGTGAAAATGAGGTTTCGTTCGTTCGTTCTGTTTTTTTTTTTTTGCTTGTTTGTTTTTAACATGAAGGACTTGTCAGAGTAATTTATTTTAAGACCATAATCTGTTGTGGAGATGCTAACACAAAATTGTCATTATACATCACCACACCTCTGATTCATCACAACACAAAGAAACAAATAAGACATTTTTTTTGTTTGTTTTACAGTTATGTGTTTTTTTCCCACAAAGAGTTTTTGTACACAAACATCAATCTATGTGGGCCTAACTGTGGATCAGTATTCTTTTGTTCAGTTTTTTACAACACCAATACCCAATACAAAAAAAGAAAAAAGAAAAAGTTAACCTTCAATTATAAGCTTTAATTTATATCAAATCCTTTAGACTTCTCATTTAAACAAATTATATTTGAAAGTATTCAATAGGAGCTTAAAACCAAAGGAAATTGAAGGTTTGCATATAGTCCTTTTGTGGTATGTACAGTACAAAAATAATAGACTGTACTGAAGTGTTTTGCTTTGACCAACTAGGTGCCACCTGCAGTATCTGTGGTTGTAAATACATTATTAACATGAAAGCTGGTCAGTGCTTTTATGTTAATCACCATCAGTCACCAGCATTTTTATAGGTCAAATCTGCCACCTTTACTTGGATGACTTTGTGGTGGTCCGGTCCGGTCCGGTCCGGTCCATGAGAGACAGAAAGGAAGTGTAGTATAAAAACCTGGTCAAAACATGATTGTGAGACCGGAGACAGCACTGGTCTACTGCAGGAGGAGAACCACAACCGGCCCCATTACCATCAGGGGTCATGTTTTGATCTCCATATGTACACTGGCTGGCCATAAAATATAATTTTAACATATAAAAAACCCTAAAATGACAGCGCTGAGCCATCACCTTTGAAAAAGAGATGTTAACAGACTTTAGTAGGATACCCCCACACACACTACATCCAAAGTCTGGATATACTGTAGAAAGGGTGAGGGGACCAATGTCCTTTTGAGCATGTAGGACATTAAATAAGCATGTTTTATGACAGTGTCAGATTTTCAAATCTTTGCAATATGCGGTGGTCTGTTGGGGAAGCAGAAACATGGAGATGGACAGCAAGAGACTGAACAAACTGGTTAGGAGAGCCAGTTATCTTGTTGGCCAGTTGTCTGCCTGCTTGACTACTTAGAAGAGGTGGCTTAGAAGAGAAAGTTGGCTAAGCTGACAGAACTCAGACATTATACCTCCATCCCTCCCATGAGAATGTTGTAGGCGATTAGAATATCCTTCAGCAGCATATTGTTACACCCACAGAGTAGAAAGAAGCGCTACAGCAGGTCTTTCACTCTGACAACAGTCAGACTATACAACACAGACATTGAGTAAAACTGTTTCTGGATCATCATACCGTCATCAATTTGGCATTGCATACCATTACTTAGATATTTATATATTGTGCATATTAAAGCATGTGCAGTTTGCAACAAGCCATGTGGAACTGCAAACAGACCTTCTTATGGCTTTCTTTCAACAAAGGCTTTCTTCTGGCCACTCTTCCATACAGGCCCGATTTGTGGGATGCACAACTAATAGTTGTTTATCCCACTTGAGCTGTGGATCTCTGTAGATCATCTCACTTCTGAAAACAATTGGTTCCACTGGATTTTAGTTAGGGTGTCCGAGTAAAAGAAGCTGACTTTTTACATTTTTATTTGCATAAAAACATTTTATTTTGAAAACCAATTTTTTTTTCTTCCACTTCACAATTAAATGCCCCTTTGTGTTGGTCTATCACATAAAATTTATTAACATTTGTGGATGTAATGTAACAAAATGTGGAAAATTTCATGGGATATGAATACTTTTGCAAGGCACTGTATATACACTGTATATATGGGAATATATATCCCATATATTCATATGGGATATGAATACTTTTGCAAGGCACTGTATATAACAAACTTAGTATATATTACCATAAAAAAAAAAAGTATTTGCTTTACTTTTTTCTCATCAGTTCTTGAATTTCTTTAAACCATATTGCTTTTTGAAATCTTTTAAAAAATGTTTCACTTTGTCAGACAGGATCTATTTAAGATCTATTAATTTCTTGATTCAACACATCTGGTAGTAAATCAGGCCTGGGTGAGGCAAGTGAAATTTAATTCCGCTTTCCAAAAATCACAGTTCATTTATGATTTAGCTGGGGACAATTACTTTTACACAAAGGGGCAAACTGTATTTTGTATCTACTCTGGTTTGTGTAATATTAAAATCTGTTTGATGATCTGAATAATTTAACACTGACAAATATGCAAAAAAATTATTAGGATATTTTTTCGTGACAATGTACATGTGTATTTAAGTGCAGTTACCTGTGCAATATTATCTTCATACCAGTGCAATATTATATTTTTATTAACTTCTCTTTTGTATTTACTTATTTCTATTTTATTCTAAAATATTTCACTGTGTGCATTAATCTTAGCAATAATCTTTTTTTTTACCTTACTCATGTTATTCCTACCTACACTTCTCTACCTCTGTCTGCGAGCTCCTGTAACAGGTGAAATTCCCCACCGTGGGATTAATAAAGTTTCTTATCTTATGAAGATAGGACTTTGGAGCAATGGAAAAAAGGGCCATGTAGTCTCATGATTCCAGATTTACCCTATTCTAGAGCAATGGGTTTGTCAGGGTAAAAAAGGACATGAATAAAGCAATGTAGTCTTCTTTCATGGTGCCCATTGTACAAGCCTCTGAAGGCAGTGTTATGATCTGTTGCTCAACTGGTCAGGTCTAGCCACAGCAAGCTTATGTGGCAACAGTCAGCTGATGTACTGAACAACTAGGTTATCCCATCAGGTTTTTTTCCCTGATGGCACAGGCCTATCTCACGACTTAAACTGTGAAAGACTGGTTCCGGGAGCTAGTGTTGCATGGTATACCAGTACTAAAAGATATGGTACTAGTATTTATAAAAAAATAAAAATAATAAATTTTTAAAAAGCGTACGATACCAGTATTTTGAAACAATCAAAAATTTTACTATCCTCATGTCTATATGCTCTGACTAATAGAAATCGGTCTCTTTAAGCAGTTTTTTTAGTTTGATTGGTCATGACCGGTGATCAGCCGATCAGCCACAGATATAAACGATTCAGTACCAATTAGAAGCCTCCATCTGCCAATTTTTGCAATTCTTTTCTGCAAATAAATAGAAATTAAACTCAACTAATTGTATTAGTCTCACTATTTATAAGCAGTGACTGACTGCATGGTTCAGGGTGTGAGCAAACTGCCAGAACTATATGCCCCAATGACGACAAAGTCACATCTAACCTGTAAAACCTGGTAAACATAAATGGTGATTCCCAGATCGCTGTTGCACAAATTTCCTCCATATTCACACCTCTAAAAAAGTCCAGGAAGTGGCCATGAAGTGGTAGAATAGGCCATCTATCCTGTAGATGTCCGGTATTAACTAGGTAGGAAAATGGGTTCTTACTCGTCACAGAAGCCAGCCGAAAATTCGTTAAACAAATGCAAGTTTAATCACACAAAATGTCAAATACCAGTTGTTTCCTGTATCCTATGATATCACACTTGTAAAAACCCTAAACTCGTGTTTCCTCAAACGTTTAAACACAAATTTTCCACAAAAAAATAAGACGGTAAGAAAATTGTTTCTCCCGTGTTTCCTGCCCGCACCACCTCACATGACAAGTGCGTAGCAGATAAACATGGAACAGAAATAATACTAAATATATATACAAATAAACAATTTACATATGAGAAATCTAAAGAATATTATACTTACATGCAAATTGTGTGCAAAGACACAAAGCAAACTGTTATACAAATTATTGACTGACTAAATTGGCTCCTACATACCAGCCCCTAATTGTCTTTGACTTTACCAATTACCAATCTTTTACAACAAAGACAAATTAATTTCTTTAAAATAATATATAATCTCAAACAATCTTAAAACAAAAAAGTTAATTTAAGGTACTCTTTTCCTGAAATTTAAGGTAATGTTAACCTGAAATTAGGCCTAGTGTTTGTGTTGGTTTTCACTTGGGCCTGCCGCACAAGACCCTTGTTGTCTGTGAATGTTTGTAGCATGCGGCCCATTACCCAAGAGTTGCGCGCTGCAGAATCATCAGCAACCAATACAATGTCCCCAGGCTTTAGATTTTTCACTAAGCTTTGCCACTTTTGTCTTTCTTGCAAGTCTGGTAGGTACTCCTTGACCCAGCGCTTCCAAAATAGGTCAGCCATATACTGAACTTGGCACCACCTACGTCTGAAATTGCATCAGAAAAATCTGCTTTATCAAAAACCCCAGGAGACATCGACGGTTTTACTTTTAGCAGCAGCGAGTGATTTGGAGTGAGGGCCTCCAAGTTGTTTGGGTCATTGGACACCCTAGTGATGGGACGACTATTGATTATTGCCTCCACCTCACATAAGAGTGTTTGAAGGCTTTCTTCATCAAGAGACTGCTGTTTTAGGGTGGAGTTAAGAATTTTTCGGATCGTTCGTATTTGCCGTTCCCAAACACCTCCATAGTGGGATGCAGTTGGGGGGTTGAAAATCCACTGTACACCTTTTGCAAACAATGTTGTCTCAAAATCTTGTCATTATTCAAACTTTGTATGGCCTTTCGCAACACCCTTTCTGCTCCAATAAAATTTGTGAATGAATGCAAAAGTCAGTATCCAAAGAGCTAGCAATCTCAATGTGAACAGCTCTTATTGTCAGGCAAGTAAAGATTAACCCATACCTCTTACCCAATGTCCTCTCTCTTTTTATTTAAAATTTGTAAATGGGGCATCATCTGGCAAAAGTCTGTCATGGGGAAGGTCAGCTATGACTTGTTTGCCTGTAATGCTGCGTTGGCGTTTGCAAATGGTGCACTGAGACAGAATTTTTCAGATGGCCATTTGTGCTTTAGGAATCCAGTGTTTCTCTTGCAACTTTGACATGTGATTACGACCACAGTGGCCAACATCTACATGAATTGACCTTAAGATCAGATTTGAAACATGGTGGTCTTTTGCCAAAATTGCAGGATGTTTGGATTCCTCAGGCATAGCTGGTCTGCTTAACCTGCCACCTCTTAGGATTGTGTCTCGTGAAACTGGTGACAATCTGTAGAGAGCGCTACTGCTTTTAATAGGTTTACCTTGCTGAAGGGCTTTGATTTCTTCCGGAAACATGATTGTTTGGCTGTAGCGAATGATCTCTTTCTCAGCGGCCTCAATGTCACTTACGGTCATAACACCTAACAGTGAAGCTTTGAAGGTTCTCATTTCCTCTTCAAGTTCAGAATTCACTGATATGCTGTGCTCTGGAGCGTGGCATAGCTTTTTCCTTTTTTCCATGAGTGTCTTCAAAATACTTTGAAAAGAGCCATTGCATGGTTCCTCAAGTTTAAAACAGTACCAAGAGTAGTGTGATAAGAACTGAGCAGTAAAATCATAATTATCTGCAGACACTACATTGACTGAGACTTCCTTAACCTTAATATCATTGTCAGATATTTTAAGAGTGTGACTTGGAATTTTTGGCCACTCAAATTCTGGCCTTGCCAAAAAGGATGGACCTGTCGCCCATGATTTTGCTTTAAGGAAAGCATCTACAGACCCAATTCAGATTTCAGCATATTGTCCATTCTAGGAGCCATTGCAGCTGCAATGAGTTCAAGACATGGTACATTAACTGATTTTTCTGGAGCAACCCTTGCCTTACCCAAAATAAAAGGCACAATGTTGGCTACCTCTGTGATTCTCCATAAGTAAGTATGATACTGTGCCATAACCCAGCTCACTGGCATCTGCAAAATGATGCAATTGTGTTCTGAAGTATCTTCGCCAAAGTTAACTGGCTTTATGCATCTCATGACCTGAAAGTCATTTAAGTTCTGAAGACGAGCCAACCACAGGTTCCACTGATGTCTGAGAGTTTCTGGAATAATTTCATCCCATTCGTGTTTTGTTCTGCAAAGCTCTTGCAGTATTTGCTTTACAGGAAGAATGACTGGAGAAAGTATTTCAAGTGGATCATAAATGGAACTAACCACGGACAAGATACCTCTTCTTGTTAGAGGCCTTTCCTGCAATGTTACTTTGAATTGCAAGGTATCCGTCTCAACACACCACTGAACCCCTAGAGTTCTTTCCAATGGCAGCTTGTCCTCCTCCAGATCCAAGTCCTTCACTGTCTTTGCTTTGCTCTCCTCACTTATGGATGCAAGTACATAAATGACTATTGGGCATCCACTTGGTCAATTTAAATCCTCTTGATGCACACACCCACCTTAACTCATGCATCAGAGCTATACCCTGCTGTTCAGTAGCTACAGATGTCAAACAGTCATCCACATAGAAATTCCTAAGGACTGTCTGAATTACCTCTGATATATACTGTGCACTGTTGTCTTTTGCACAGCTTTGTAGAGCATAGATTGCACAACTTGGGGAGGATGGCACAGAATAAGTGAACAGTCATTCTGTATTCCTCCACTTCCTGAGCTGTGTCCCCTTTAGGGCACCAAAGAAATCTTAAAAGGTCTTTATCTTTAGTAGGAAGTCTAACCTGATGGAACATCACTTCTACATCTGCTGCAAGTGCTATTGGATTACTAAATCTCATCAGCACACCAATAAGAGAATTACTCAACTTGGGTCCTTGTAATAGCTGAGACTTGATTGATGTTCCTTGGTAAGTAGCTGCGCAATCATGCGCAAAAATGTTTTTGTGTGTGGTACACCCCATGATATGGGATGTACCAGATTCTACCAGGGTTTCCTTCCTTTTAACTTGCAGGAACCTTTTCCATCATGACCTTTTATTAACATGTCCTCCATGAAACTACAACAGTCCTTGTGGAAATACAAATTTCTTTAGAATTTTCTTTTCCTTTGCATGCAAGGAAGCAACACCATAGTTGTTGGGAAAAATTACATCCTTCTTCTTCAATGGAAGGTCAATGCAATAATGTCCATCAATAGCTCTATGGACTGTGCTACTGACTCCATAAACTGCCTGTCCTTTAAAGACATTTCCAATTTTTCAGCTCAGGAAAATTGTATTGATGTTGACTTTCCATGGCTCTAGAACCTTGGGTACATTTGTTCCTATTAGCAAGCCAATATCTTCATCAATCTGAGGAAAATGCACCTCTTCAAGGTACCTCCGTTTTTAACATCCTTCTGTTGCAGAATGTTTTCTTTTTTAACTGGAATCCCACTTTGTGAGAACACTTGGAGATCTACAAAATTGTTCTCATTTAGTCGGCTTATTTCCAGTTTGGTGAAAACACATATACTAACAGACCTTTCCTGTCCCATAGTACGCAGCAGGATGTTTGTTTTTCTACCAGTTAGCCTTAGTTCCTTCATTAGCTGTTCTGTGCAAAATGTTGCAGAACTTCCCGGATCTAAGAACGCATAGGTGCGAATGCCACTAACTCTAAGGGGGTGAACCTCACTGATAAGTTCTTGGGCACAAAGGCAAGACTAAGTCTTACTATGATGCTAGAATCTCCTTTCGTAAACTGGGTGCACTGTGTATGCACTCACAGTGCATTAATGTCAATGACCTATTTTCGCTGATGCCAGCACTAGAGGCAGACCCATTTTAAAAAACAGGATTTTCATGCAGTAGCTCATACAGTGGCTGGGAGACAGCTTCCAGCATTAGCAATAAATCCATGAAAGGATAACTGCTGTAGGTTCTGGGTTTACTGGTACAGTAGGTACTCAATTGGAATGTTGGTTTTACCGCCGCGGCGCATGGTGGCGGCATTTGGGTTTGTGCATTCGCTTGCTTTTACCGCTGAGTGGCACTATATAACTATAGGCTGACGCCTCAGGCCTTAGTTAATTTTCTCAAAAATTAATGAGCCGCAGCTCCTTTAGAGCTGCACGTAGTAGCGGACAAAAATCAAGTGAAACATTGTAGATAAACAAATTCATAATCACAGTTCAATTCAATTTATTTTATATATAGCGCTTTTTTTTTTTAACAATGTACTAAAATACTAAAACAGTACTAAAATTACAGTACAAATGTAGAATTCAAATTAAATTTAATCTTATTAGGATCGAATTTAAGCGAAGTAAACGTTAACACAGTGAGCCTTTAGATTTTATCATGTGTAATTAGAAAAGCTACGCGTGTAGAGTCTTGTGTCATCTTATATTTTGTGTTCTTCAAATTTGTAGTAGATTTGTTAACTGAAATAAATGACCATAAAATTAAAACATTGTCAGGACGTTCTACTGCATCAGCAGATGTCGATGTAATTCAGCCCGCTTGTGTTTTTGCGTTATTATAAGAATGAAATGCAGTAGGCTGTTATGATCATAATTTTCTTTAATAAATAATGACCCCCGTTGCGCTGTACCACAGCTGGCAAAACCTTATGAAATACAAGTGAAACAAATGAATTTACAATCACAGTACTAAAAATATAGTAATAAATATAGGCGTTTCTTATTAGCATCGAATTTAAGCAAAGTAAATGTATACCTTTATATCTAGCCTTTAGATTATATCATGTGTAACACTAGCGTATA
>JAQMYJ010000018.1:10218012-10229524 GCA_030014305.1 Clarias laeviceps | reverse complement strand
GTTGCCCAGAGGAAGCATGTAAAGGGAAAAAAGCAGTGGGCCTAAAACTGAACCCTGTGGAACACCAAACTCCACTTTAGAACATGCAGAATAATCACCATTTAAATCTACATACTGATAACGATTTGTCAAATAGGATCTGAGCCAGGAGAGGGCTGTAACCTTAATTCCTACTACATTTTCTAATCTGTGAAGAACAATACTATGATCAATGGTGTCAAAAGCTGCACTGAGGTCGAGTAATACAAACATAGTTACACAACCCTGATCTGAGGCCAATAGGTGGTCATTTAATACTTTAATGAGTGCTGTCTACATAGCGTGTTAAACAGTTTGAACATATGTACATATGTACATACAGTCAAACCTTGGATCGAGAGCATAATTCATTCCAGAAGCATGCTTGTATATCAAAGCACTCATACTGTATATCAAAGCGAATTTCCCCCTCATGGAACCTCTCTAATGACACTCGTGCAAATGCAAACACACTAACGGAATCTCTGCTTTATGACAGAGTGAAGAAGTCTGGATCTTTTGCTTTACGTGCTTTCTTTTGCTTCACGTGCACACACGTGGTCACAATGTTATAAACAGTACACGCAGGCACAGATGTTGACTACAATGCTCAGCACAAATGAGTACACCCCCTTTGAAAAGTAAGATCTTAACTATCTCAATGAACATTTTCCAAAATCTTCACAAAATTGAGTTTAATAGAACATTTGTTTAGCTCACTACATGAGAGTAAGATTAATAATATAACTTGGATTAAAAAAATCTTCAGTTTTACTCAAATTAGTTGATGGAAAAAATTTATACACCCCACAACAAAAACTACTACATCTAGTATTTTGTATGACCTCCATGATTTGCAAATCTTCCAGCCATGGAATGCACAAGTTGGTGACAAATTGCAACATTTATTTTTTACCATTCTTCAAGAACGTCCTCTTTTAGAGTCTGGATGCTTTATGAGAGTGATGCTCAACTTGTCTCTTCAGATTGGGTTCAGATCAGGAAACACACTTGGCCACTGAATAACTTTCACCCTGTTTTTCTTCAGAAACACAACAGTGGCCTTAGATGTGTGTTTTGGATGATTGTCGTATTGGAAAAGTGCACGGCGACCAAGGGCACGGAGTGATGGTAACATCTCTTTCAATAAAGAAGTACATCTGTGAATTCATGATACCATCAATGAAATGCAGCTCCCCAACACCAGCAGCACACATGCAGCCCCACAGAAGGACACTCCCACCACCTCCTACATGTTTCACTGTAGACACCATGCATTTTTCTTTGTACTTCTCACCTTTGTGACGCCATATAGTTTTGAAGCTATCAGTTCCAAAAAAAAAAAACATATATCTTGGTCTCATCATTTGAGTACAGAGTCCCAGTAGTCTTCTTATTGAGCATGGGCCCTGGCATATTCTTGGCAGGATTTTTTGTGCCTGGCCTTCAGGAGAGACTTTCTTCATGGATGACACCCATACATGCCATTCCTCTGCAGTGTACACCATATTGTGTCATGGGAAACAATCACCCTATTTTGGCTTTCTACTACTAACTGCAGTATGGTGTATGGTGATTTTCTTCAACCCTTCTCATCAGAAGACGCTCCTGTCGAGGTGTTAACTTCCGTGGACAGCCTTTTGTTAAATTTTTGTATCACTTTTGCTAGAGCATTCTATCTGATGGGTAATGCTTCACCTTTCTTGTGTAAAGGGATCATTGTCCTTCTCAGATCTTGTGGCATTTCCCTTCCATGTTGTGCCATTGCTTACAACATGAAATGGGAAGGGGTATTCTTTAAGTGATGCCCTTTTATAATCACCTTCCTGCTAGACAACTGTTTAATGAATAATTTGACTCACTTGTAGTTGAATTCTTGTTAATTAGAATTTTGTTGTCTAAAATGTAGCTCTTCTTCTAAGACTTTCATTGGGGTGTATCATTTTTGCAACATGGTCTTGAATGAATTTGTTAAGAAAAATCTTGTTTGCAATTAATGGCCCGCATTTGTGGGAGTATTTTGTAGTACGGTGAAACCTTGGCTTGCGAGTGATGCGGTTTGCGAGTGTTCCACAAGACGAGCAAAGATTTTTAATAAATTTTGACTTGAAAAACGAGCAAGTCTTGGTTTACGAGTACCATTTATCACGTATGCGCTTCTTGTTTTGACGCCGAGCGTCACCTGATCGCAACTGAGCCAATGTTTTTTCTCTCTCTTGCGCTGTGGTATTGTGGGTAATCGTCTCCCCTGCTGGGTCTTAGTCGCATCTCTTACTGTTATAATCAACATCCGTGCACGCATGTACTGTTTACTATAACACTGACCACGTATGTGTGCGTAAAACATATTTTATTTTGTATTTGTAAAGCGTGTGTGTACAGTGCGAATGTACTGTTTCTTATAACACACGTGTGTGCACGCGTGTAAAGCAAAAGAAAGTCTCATTAGAGAGGTTAAAAATCCTTTTTCTCCCTCTCTGTTTCAGCCTGTTATGTGTGCGCACGTGTGCGTAATTTGACATTGTGCCTCTTAACACAAACATACACACTCACTCTGCTCTACACAGAAACACTGCTCTGTCACAATTCTTTTCAAAGGTAAAGTAGCGGTTCATTTGTTTGTTTGATTTACTTTACAGCAGTGATTTCGTTAGTATGCGCTCACACGAGTGTCATTAGCGATGTTCATTGCAAATTTTCTGACAAAACAGTCTTTCCGTTAATGTGTGTGTCTGTGTGTCTGTGTGTCTGTGTCTGTGTGAAATTCAAATAAGAGAGGAGAAAGGTTTACTGTGTAAGATGAGAAGAGGGAGACAGGAGAAGCTGAAAGTAAGAGTCACACACATACACGCACACAGCATCTGAGCACATAAACGAAAGCACCGGAAAAGGGATTTATTTTTACTTTTTTTTTTTAAAGGTAAAGTGCAGGTTGTTTTATTTTTACTTTATATTTTGTATTAATTATTTTTATGTATTTATTTTTTGGGCTGTACAACGAGTAATTTGAGTTTCCATTATTTCTTATGGGAAAATTTGCTTTGGTTTAAAATTTTTTTTTTGTCACATACACAGTCATACACGGTACGATATGCAGTGAAATGCTTAGGATGTGAAATGTTTACGAGTGTTTTGGAATACGAGCCCACTTCCGGAACGAATTATGCTCGTAATCCAAGGTTCCACTGTATAGTGTTACATAGACAATGCTGATTCTGAGAGGAAAGTAAAGGTTTTCTGACAAATCTGTTGGGGTGTACTCATTTATGCTAAGCACTGTATACGAGTAATGATGCATGCACTCTGACACTGAGCATGGGATATGATTACCCATAGCCAATGGTTCTTCTCTCTTGTGCTGCGCTTAGTTGTGATCAAAGCACATGCGTACTACTCGTATATCAAGACTTTGTTTGTTTCGTAAGTTAAAATTTATTTTTTGAAAAGAAAATAGTCTTGCAAAACTCTTACACTCGCAATCCAAGGTTCCACTGTATATGGATGTTTATATAGGACAATATGCACAGAGACAAGAGGATGCAGAGGATAGGGATAAATGGAGGCAGATGATTCGCTTTGGTGACCCCTGAAAGGGAACAGCCAAAAGACAAAGAAGAAGAATATGCATAGAATAAATATGGGTGAAATAAAGAGTTTGTAATTACAGCATTCTAAATTACGTATGGTGCAAAGATGAGTAGTAGATAAAGCAGTGCAATATAATGTAAAAAAGATGTGGTGTAGTGGTTATTATGCCATGATCAGCTGTTCAGTATCATGACAACTGCAGGGAAAAAGCAAATTTTTTATCTGTTTTTCATGTAGCTATCATGAAACTGGACAGACTTTTGCAGACAGAGTTTTTGTAAAAATGTTACAAAGCCCTAATAGCCATTACACTTGCAAACTATTATGCTTTTACATTCAAATCTGCACATTTATATTATGTTTGTGGTTTATTACATTCGTGGACTGTTATGTTTGTGGGTGTTACATGTCCTCAGTGATGGGTAGCTGAGTGCCAATGATTTGTTGGGTAGTTTTCACCATGCTCTTAAGGGATTTATGGTCTGAAGAGATGCAATTACCATGACACGCTATCATGCAGTAAGATGCTCCCTGTGGTACAGTAGTAAAAATATAGGGAGCAAAAGCTTATATAAGGAGCTCTGGTGCGATGGTAGTTGATCAAGTAAGTAGAGAGGTTTTAGCTTCCTAAGGAAGCAGTCTTTTCTTCAGGTTTGTTCAGGCTGACCATGTCAGCTCCTTTATTAAATGAACATTAATTCATTAAAGATTCTGATCAACACTTCATTGTTTAGCTAAATACGTTTAGTTATATATGTAAACCATTTTCTTAGTTTGTGAAGCCTAGAATATTCTATTTTGTCATGGTTGAATTTAGGACCACATGACAAAATAGATTAAGACTTTGTAAAGAAATCATTACTTGTATATATAAAAAAAAAGGATCCCAAATGCAAATGTCAGTCAGTGTAAATTTACTTAATAATCTGGTGTAACCTAGAGGATGATGGGTTTCTTTTTGTGTTTTGTAATCTTATTAGTTCCTGGAAATTATTGCATATAGCTTAGAGGTTTATAGTATATATCGTATATATGTCATTTAAAAACTTTGAGAAAACACATTTGACTTAAAGAGGAATGATTTTTCATTCCAGTCACTACTCCTGTTCCTCCTACCACTACAATGGTAACCACAGTAAATGTAACTACTAACATCCCAGTAACCAGCCCAGCAATCGCTGGTATCACCACAACAGAAGACTGTGATGACGAATCTGCATCTTGTCAGAGTGGAACAGGCACATCTGAAGACTATGAGCCTACAGGTACCATACTCAGAAAATCCAACCTTATACTCACATGTACATTACAATGTTCATTTGTTTTCTAAGTTTGCGTTGTGTGCTTGTTTTCAACTACAGGTACAGTGGCAGAGCCTTTGGAATCTGGTGAGAAGGCTGCACAAACAAATAAATATTTACCATATAGCACAGAGGTTGTAATATCACAGACGATAATCCACCCCAGTCTAGCTAAGAGTTAGTGTAAACATTTACCCTGTTACCACCAGACAGTTCACTCAATCTAGATTTTGTTTGTTTGTTTTGTTTTCCCAGTTAGTGGCTATTCCTGTCCACTCTAGTGGACAAGGTGATAAAAGTTGAATTTCTTTTGTTTATATATCTGCCTTAAGGATGCTCCCACAAAAAAATAAAAATAAATCAAGAGAAAATGTGTTCCATATCTGAAGCCTTCTAAAATATTCCATGACAAAAATTTTATTTAGTTCACCTGACCATCACACCCCATATATAGATATTCCTCCAAATGGTTGCCACAAAGTCAGAAACACATCATTGTAATAATGCCTTCTTATCGTGAAGCATTACAATTTTCTTTTTCTCAAACTAGCCAAACATGTTCCAGCATGAAAATGCGGCTGTGCCTCAAAAAGAGGTACACAAAGACATAGCTTGCCAAAGTTGTAGTGGAACAACCTAGTGGCCGGCACCAGCGGTGGACTATAACCAAACTGACTGGATTTCGCCATGGGTCAACTCACTTACTTTGGGAGGGTTGGGGGTGGAGTGGATGGTGGGTGCATCTTCAGGATCTGTCTAGATAAGTAATTAGTAAAATATTTGTATATCGAATATTAATTTTAATAATTAGTGCTGGGAAGTTAATAGTCTAATAGTTTACCAGGCTTAGTAGTAGTGATCGGGGTGGACTTTACCTTTAGGCAAGTTAGGCAGTTGTAGTAATATTGAACTGAATTGAATCCCTTTTTGACACTGTACAGTGAAGTACAGTATAACGAAATGCAGTATGAAATTCCTCTTCATCAATGCCACATATAATAATTTAAATAAAATATGTAATATAAAAAAATAAGGAAATGTATATTATACATATTGCAATATTGTTTCATATTACAAATGGCTCAGGTTGTGCAATATTATGGTTCTAGGGCAAAGTTTTCATTAACATAGTTATAATTGTAAATGCTACATTTTTCCTGGGGAGTACTTAATGGACTATCTCTGAGTTTAAACTGTAGATACAGGTTGAGAATTACAGGATAAACATTTCTAATTTTCGTAGTTTTTGTTTCCTTAAATCTGAGAAAAGTACATAAGATACTTGTTTTTAGTATCTTATCAAACAAAAAAACAGTAAGCCATCATTATAATGGTGCACTGATATTTGTATAACTGTTACAGCTACCTCGTTCATAACTGATATAGCATAGCAAGCTAGCCAAATAAGCCTTTAATCAATCATCGACCCACCATATGCCACATATGTCTGCATTTCTTCAGTTTTAGAAATAATGTGGCATCTGACAACAGACTGTTTTACACGGGGTCTGACGTGGTCATGTGGACCAAACTAAATGGGCTATCAGCTTGATATATGTAGACCTTAGCCTACATATGTTAAAATATCCCCAACCCATCATCTCTATTGAACAGTACATCAAGGCACATAATTTTCAACTGCAGTAATTTAATCTCTATGTTAATACTATGTATTTTATTGACCCAGTTGTCCAGCGGCCCACCGAGAAAACCCCAGTATTTCCAATACTGGCTATTGCCAGTCTGTGACCTGTGCAGAGGCTTAATATCAACACCACTGAGCAATGCAGACTGAACAGCCAGGGCCAAAAGTTTGAGAATTAATTTTCACAAAGTCTGATGCTGCTTCATTGTTTTTAGATTTTTTTTTTGTGTCAGATCTAAAAATGGTATACTGAAGAGTAATTGCAAGCATTTCATAAGTATCAATGGCTTTTTTTGACAATTACATTATGTTTATGCAAAGATTCAATATTTGAATTGTTGATCCTTCTTTTTCAAAACCTCTATAATTCGCCCTGGCATGCTGTTAACTACTGTAACTTCCCATTAAGAACCTCAGGAGGCGGGTGGACAAAAAAAACCACAAATTCTGACTAACTCCAAACATTGATTATATTATATTATATTGTATTGTATATATTGATCCATTCTTAAAAGCACTATACTAAAATTTTTAATTGACTAGAATTATAAATTCTCATAAAAGGTTTTTATAGAACTTTGTGAACTTCAGGGAATTAAAAAAATATCTGATCCTTTGAAAAATGACAGTCAAAAACCTACCTCTACTTTTTGTGTTTTGTGCTACATGTAGCATATCTTTGGTTTGACTGCAACTTTGGCTGGTCAGATCAACCCTCCTTCTGTGGGTGGAGTCCAGAGAGCATCGGAAATGTTGATTGGCTTTTGCAAAACCATGACAAGCCCTCCAAACATCAACTCCCCAATGTGGATTACACAGGTGAGATTTTGCTGGCTCCTTGTGCAGGTCTTTAGCAAAATCTGACTTAAATGTTAAATTGTTATAATAGATAAATTGCATAATAGATTATTATGTTTGGATGTCATTAGGAAAACCAGGAAACTTCATCTACACAGCACTGACCAGACAATCACTCTATCCAGAGACAGAGAAGCCATCAGAGCAAGAGCTAAAAAAGGAGACTGAGATGGGAAAGAATAGGTGGATGGAAGATGAAAGAACTGCAGAGGTGGAACGACAGAATGAGATGAGGAATAAATTTACATTGGCACGATTGGTCAGTTTGCCTGTTACATCTCTCGATGAAGATCTGTGTGTGTCATTCTGGTACCGGTTCACTGGAAAACACACAGGTGCCCTACACATTTGGCAAAAGAAAGAGGAAGGAGAGGAGGGAGTGGGAGAAAGACAGGAGCTGCAGGGAGAAATAAATTACAGACTGAGGAACGCAAGGATGATAGAACAGGAGGTACTTCTTTGGAGGATTGAATGGCAAGAGACAAAAGGCTGGAAAGAAGGAAGAGTTTTGATGCCCCATGCTGAAAAACCATACAAGGTAATTGTCACAGTGTTTATTTTATTATTAGTGGTGCTTGTGAAGCGAACCACTACTATTATCATCTCACAAGCTTATTATTAGTGGCGCTACTATTATTATTGTTACGGGCATCACTAGGAGGGAAACACGCAGATCCAGTAGCAGAGAGGAAGAGAGACTTTTGGCCAGCAGAGGGCGTCCCGGCATGGGGGAATAAGGAGGTTGCACACCACACCACGTCAGTGAAACCTATTCAGTAATCAATCTCGTAGTCAAAATGGAAGCAGAGTTCGAAAGCCAGTAATTCCAATCGTGAGTTTAAATCCAGAATCGCACAGTCTTGTGGTCAAACGTGAGCAGAGTTCAAAGCCGATAATCCGATAGCGTTAAATCCAGGGGGCGGGAAGTCTCGTGGTCAAATGTGAGCGAAGTTCAATGCCGGTAATTCCAGTAGAGTTCAAAATCCATATCGCGAAGGCAAAGACGAGACTGAGAAACAAAGCAAGGTCGTAACCGAAAGACTGAGACAAATCAAAACGCGAGAGAAAAGGCAAATATAGCACAATAATCTGGCAACAGGTGGGTGTCTTGCTACGTCTTAAATAAACAGAGCTGATTAATCCAAATCGGCAACAGCTCGAGCCGTGACTGAGGTGGCAAAAAAAAACAAGAGCTGGCGCGGAGCTGGAACAGGAGTGATTTTGATTATTTGCGGAGGAGCTATGTAATGGGCGAGATCTGGATGCGTTGTGACCATTATCTTATTATTCTACTTTTATTCTACTTCTTCCGTACAAAATTTTGGTGCGTAACTAGTCCCATACCCTTTTGTCGTAGACCCATGAATGAGGTGTCAAATCGTGCAGCTTATTCGGGAATGGGGTGCTATAACTTTTCTAAGGGGTGGGCATTGAGACCAACTTCGATGGATTCTAGACCAGAGTACTATTCTGTAGAAAGGTAAATTTACCACATTTGCAGGCTGTGTCAGAGCATACCCAGGCAGAGGGTATAAGTTGTACCCCTGGGATGCAAGAGGTGCCCAAATTAGCCCCATTGATTTATAAAGGGGATTTTGGTCATAAAAGAGGTGTCAAATCGTGTGGCTTATTCGGGATTTGGGTGCTAAGACTTTTCTAAGGGGTGAGCGGTAAACTGCCCCAGCAGGGGGCAATTAACATATAATGGTAACTTCCATAGGAACTTTGAAACTGAACCTAACTGGATCCCATTGTCGTAGAGACATGGGGGAGGGCTCATTTAATTCAGGCAATCAATCAGTCTTTCATGTTTATCGTGATGTTCATAAGCTATGCCCCCTAGCAAAATCATTAGCATGCTGTTAACATGATACTAACATAATTATCATGATGCTAGCATGATAAGCATGTTGCTAGCATGATGCTACAGTAACATGATTAGCATGTCGCTAACATGAGTGTGATTAGCATGTTGTTAGCATGACTGTTTTGCCACGGCAAGCACTACTCTCTTTTATCATTATTATTATTATAGTAATTAATATATTTATATTTGTTTCAGGTGATTATTGAGGGTGTTGTTGGCAGTATATTATCTGGACATATCTCTGTGGATAATGTGAGAATTATCCCTCAAATTAGTGCTGCCGAGTGTAAAGGTAAGCCCCATCTTGGCTAGTTAGACCTGAGCCTTTTTCACACAACCTGTTCAAGGCAGGAATATTGTGCCGTCATTGGACCTCAGCATTCTGTATGAAAGGAGAGGAGACAGAAATGGGGGGCTGTTGTTTTTACACCTTTAAGCCAGGAGGTATTGACAGAGACGAGATGAAATCTGTGAGAAATGCCAATGAAGTACCAATCTTTCTTTTTTTTTTAATAACATAAAAAATGTTTAAGAGTTTCAATATTCTTGCAAGTAATCATAACGCAAAAGGGAGAAACCCTTAAACAATTTTTTTTTGTTTATGTGAAAAAGAATGGACAGGAAAAACTATCTCCTGGGCACACACCAGTTTGACATTCAGCAGGTCATTCAGCAGGTCACCAGTATGCTCAGAACTGTCACCATGGCTTCTCTTACCTTCCAGATTCAGCACATGCAAACTCCACTACAGCAGCTTTAGCTACAGCCATGCCCACAACTCGTACTCCTGCCACAGTTAGTGCCACCTATCTATGATGGAGATCCCGAAACTTGCCACTCGTTCTTGTCTCAGGGCTCGTTAATAGTCAAACTGCAAGCATCGTCCTTCCCACGGAGCGATCATAAGTGTCTTATATCATAACTCTCCTTTCCGGAAGGGCGAGGGAATGTGGAACAGCCCTATGGGATGCTCAGGATTCTTGCTGCACTGCCATAAGTCTTTCATGGATAAAATGAGAAAGGGTCTACTCATATGGCTGAGTCAACCGGGCGCTCTTCGATGCTTTTCTTCATGGACTCTTCAACCCAGTAAAAGATGAGACATTGGCATGCAAGCTACTGTCTAGCCTCCAAAACCTCATCAACTTGGTAGCCCGCGTCGATGCTTGTAAGCGTCTCAGGCAGCGCGAGTTTTCCTGGGACATCAGACCACAGCCATTTGCAGCTCGTCCGGCTTCCTCGGAAACCCCGCCGAACTTATGCAGGTGGATTGTACTCGTATCTCATCAGAAGAATCCAGTCTTCCCAGCCTGGTGCAGGTCTACAATTTTATTTCTGGTATCCTTTGATAGCTCTTTGGTCTTGGCCATAGTGGTGTTTGGAGTGTGACTGTTTGAGGTTGTGGACAGGTGTCCTTTATAGTGATAACGAGTTCAAAGAGATGCCATTAATACAGGTAACGAGTGGAGGACAGTGGAGCCTCTTAAAGCTTAAAGACGAGAGCCAGAAATCTTGCTTATTTGTAGGTGACCAAATACTTATTTTACAGAGGAATTTACCCATTAATTCATTAAAAATACTACAATGTGATTTTCTGCAAATTTTTCTTATTTTGTCTCTCATATTTGAAGTATACCTATGATGAAAATTACAGGCCTCTCTCATCTTTTTAAGTGGGAGAACTTGCGAAATTGGTGGCTAACTAAATATTTTTTGCCCCACTGTACAAATTTGGGTATTTATTGAAAAACTATATTTTTTAAGCGTTCACCCACATAAACCTATGAGTAACACTGTTCCCATATTCATCATATATTACTTTATTTGATGGTCCCGTATATATTTTAATGTATATTTGGATGAGACGCTCATGTAGGTTTATATGAATGTTTCAGATCCAGACTTTGATGTGACTATCGCTCCAGCTGAACCAGAACCTGGTATGTTACTCCTTGCATTATTAATTGTGTGTGTGTGTGTGTGTTTAAAACTAGAGCATATGTGGAGAAACGATTAGAGAGAGTTCATGTATAGTCTCATGTTGGTAACCAATTCAATTACATTTTATTTGTATAGCGGCTTTACACAATCAAAAGAATTATTTAAGTTTGTATGGAATGTGAATGTGTATGAATTAAAATGGTCAGATAGTCCCTGCTGAGCAAGCTGAGGGCGACAGTGGCAAGGAAAAACTCCCTGAGATGGTAATAGGAAGAAACCTTGAGAGGAACCAGA
>JAQMYJ010000018.1:10193314-10206563 GCA_030014305.1 Clarias laeviceps | reverse complement strand
GGCAGGGGGGCATATACTTTTCTTTTCCCACGTGAGTCAGTTCGCGTCAGTCGTGCTCTTTAACCAATCAGATGTGATCTCGCCATTTCAACCAATCATAACCCGCCAGGAGCGCAGCCTAAATCTTGTTTACATGAAATAAACCTGCTCCTGAGCAGGTTCAAGCTTACGGATATGTTTCTGTGACAGCAAATGCGAGATGGGCATCGAAGAACGAAACAACCCAAGATCCACAAACTGAGTTAGCGACGTACGAAGAACGGACCCCAGGAATTGTTGAAAATAATTAAAGTTAAATAAAGTTACCTGCATCTTTAGACAATCTAGAGTAATCAAAAACACAGTGCATAGTGCAACAATGAAAACAATGCTCAGTTCATTTTAATGTGCTTTTTACATTTTAATACTTAAAAAAAAAAAAAAAAATATGTGCCTAAACTGGCCTCAGAGCTGCCAAATTTTCAAAAAAGCTTGGAGTAAGATTCTGAAAATAAGGTTATTGACATGATATTTCCTAATGTGTTTCACAATATGAATTTTTGCCTTAAAGACTCGCCTCTAGAACGGTTTAAAATCATATGCCGAGGTATCCCTGTAATTATAATAATAAATGGAAAATGCACAGTCAAAACAGATTCATTATCGATACAAAAAAAGGGGAGACGGAAAGAAAATCTCTTTCTGTTTCTCTCTCTTGCAATTCTCCCTTATTCATGTTTATTAGCCTTTAAGTGTTCTTATGAATACAAAAGTGCTACGTGATTAAACTTAATGCAAATATTTTAATGTCATTGTAAATATTGACATGTATTTTCATTTTTGGATAATACTATGTCAGTCCCCTCACTCACTCTTTAATGGCAAAAATACATGGCAAAATACATAAAACATAATGTCTTGTTAATTATAAAACTCCCATGGTACTGGACTATCTGTGCAATGTATTTTCTATCATTATTTTACAGTGTACTTTCCCTACTTACAAAGGAAATGTTTATTAGACAAATGTGTACGCTTCAACTCATAGGCAGCAGCATCCCATCTCCTGTATCACACATCTTTTGGGTGTTTTCATGTTGTCTGTGTTTATTTGAATATTTATAAAAATGGTTATTTCCCAGGACACCCATATGCCTGTATTTTGTTTGGCTTTGTATTTTACGCATGATGTCATACTTAGACCCTGCTTGCACTGACCAAAATGTACATTAATCCAATGCACTAATTGAAAGTGAGCATATCTAAATTATTATTATTTTTTTTTACTTTTTCTTTCACTCTCACTCTGATAGTTTTAGGAGTAAACTTGCCATAGACAGTTTTGTACACAAGTCTCAATCAGTTAACAGTGATAATGTCAATAAAGTGGAAAACTTCATGGTTTGCAAGATAGTACACCCTGACATGCATGCATAAATATAAAAGCACTTTTGACTTCAGAAGTTTCTTCTTTAAGGATGTTATTAGCTTGGTTCTGTTTAGTTGTCTGGCTCCTTATAACTCTACATATTTTTTTTTTTTTGCAATATGGTAAAAAGACATCCTTTCAAACGTCCTTTTCTACCATATAAAAAAAATTCCCACGATCCTATTCAGCGAGTGTCAAATTGGAATTTACATCACGTCCTGTTTCCTGCAGATTTGGAAAGGAGGTGCCCTTCCTGTCTCCTGTCTCAAGTGGGTCTTATTGTATGACACTTGATAAAACAGTGTTTGCTTTCTTAAAAGCAAAGGAAAAGGGCCTTTTCCCAGATTAATAAACACACACTGACACACAGAAGTACAGGGGGTGGGAGAATGAGGGCAACAAGGACAAAATATATTACATTAAGACTATGTCAGAGCTAAATAAAAAAAAATGCATACATTCTCTGAAAGTGTGATATAATAATCCAATTAGGATAATATTAAATCTATTGCCAGTACCCTTTTTGAAGTTAAGAGAACTTAATATTAGATCATCTATGTATCAGGTGCTGATCTAGAATTGAACATTTTTTGCCTAACATACCCTTGATTAGCCCAAAAGATCATGTAGGCTTAACGTATATCAGGCATTACCCAGAACTCTGTGTATAAATTTTAATAAAAAAAAAATTAGATATAGTACAAAGCCAAAATAAAATGGTCAATTTAATAATTTCCACTAGTTATTACAGGCCACTGTTGCCATATTCTAAACTTCAGAAATGCATAAATTCCATATTAAATCAGCTTGTTTCAGAACAAAAACCAACAATTAAAAGTATTATACTGTTTATCTGGTTTACCAAACACATTTCCTTATGTAACTTGAACAAATATGAAAATAAGGGCACCCTTATTGTAGTCACAAATGCTTCCTCCTGCCGAATACCTCAAACCAGGGATTGAAAATCTAATACGCTTATCATATTTTTTGCATAACACAGAGCACCCGTGAATAGCTGTGAAACAAGAAAATGTTCATGTTAACATAGAAGTCTCAAAAACACAAAGCACAAAGTCCAATAGGGGATGTAGAGCACCCTCAAGTGGTTATCCATGGCTTAACCACACCAAAAAAGCACTATCCTGCTAGTCCATGGTCCAGGAGATCTCTCAATATTTTGTGTCAGGCTCTCCAACACAGAGGCTATGGTGTTGACATGGGGCCGGTGGGTCTTGAAAGCTACACATTAATTCGGCATCTACGTGTTTCACAATCCTCAACATCAACATTGCTGAAATTGGAAGTCACCTACCTCCTTTATAAATATAGGAGAGCTCTGGAGGTGTAACTTTTTAGGAGTATCATGGAAATGGCATTTAGGCAGAGATTGTTAGAAAAATTGTTTTAGTAATATTGAGTGACATGGGCTTTTCTTTTTTTACTAACAGGAAAGAAGAAGCGTGTCTGTGTTTCACATTGCTTTGTCCAACTGCTACAATATATACATTTTATCTATTTATATTAAATTGAATAATAAATTAAATTGAATGTACAGCACACAACTGCTTATTTTAGATTCCATGTTATAACAAGCCCTTTATCACATTACCCCTGTTTTTCACACCCCTCAGGAGTACATGCTGTAAACTGACAGGTGGTATTGATGGTTTCACAAAATGCTGCCCACTCACTCAGCATGTTCCTTTAATTATTTCTTTACTTTTTACTTTCTCCACAAGCAAAATAGATGCAACAGTTGTGATTGGAGTAGTCTCATTAAGATAACGTCATGCAGACGAGTCACACATCTACTGTATAAGTATCGTCTATGTCCATAAAGCTTTCACACAACTGGTGCTGATTTTACCATTTCACTTTTCCACTGTATAAAACTACAAAAACCTGTCAAAACTACAATACTCACTACTATATGAAGCCTACTTAATATAGTATATACTTCGGCTCTCGGTCTCATACACAGTGTCGTTACACACTTTTTGGAATGGGGAAAGGGTAGCTCAGTGGCTAAAGTGTTGGACTACTAACCAGAAGGTCAAGGCCCTTAACCGTTACCTGCTCAATTGTATAAGGAGAGTAAATGTAAGTTGCTTTGGATAAGGGCATCTGCCAAATGCTGTAAATGTAATATTTTCAGTCCCAAATTAACTTTGAGCACGATTATACTGAAATGCTTAGTAAATATGACCCCAGGGCTTTCAGGAAGCATAACAAGACTCTGAGTAAGTATAACAGGAATAGAAAACATAGCATTGCTAACAGCAAGCAAAACCCTGTTTCTTTAGCATCCTCTGCCTCTCTTCACCTTAAGGTAGGGGGGATTCTCTTCAAACTAAACACTACCAGACTCTGAACTCCCACCTTCACGGTTGGTACGAGGAGCTTCTTCAGGCTGCACACCCCTGAGTTGTGTGCAGAAGGGCTTATGCCTAATGGCAAACCAGGAGCCTGCTCAGCTCAGCTGCGCTGCTCCCTCACCTCTGCTAATCTCCTTCTGGGCGGAATGTGTGACATCATGTCTCCTTCTTACCCATGCTTGCGAGAGGTCAGGTCAAGTCAAGTCAAGTTTTTTTTTTTTTTGTTATTTCAACCATATACAGTTCAGTACACAGTAAAATGAAACAATGTTCCTCCATGACCAAGGTGCTACATAAAAGATACATTAACAAAATGTATCTAAGAACTACACAAAAAGACAAAATAAAGTGCATGTGTAACAAACACGACACAATGCAATACACTGTGACAGCGTGGTGTCAACCACGCTGTCAGGCAGAAGTGCCTCACCAGGTTTGTCATAGCCCCTTCCCTTCTCAAACTGTTTAGGGGAGACCATCTGCTTTGCTACGATGCTGGTCTTGCATTTTGTCATGATTGGGACTGCAGGCATGTTGCAAGTGCAGATTATGACATTTATTAAAGAATAGAAAACATAAACCAAAACAATAACAGGATCAAGAACAGGAGATCAACATTAATGCACTAGATTCAGTCTTAAATAAAGTCACTAATCAATACAATACTGAGCAACTATGAACAACTGTAAAACAAGAAACCGTGAACACTCATAAAAGTCAAAAAGCAGCTTACCTTGGTGAAAACTGGTATGCTAAGCATATTAAATCCTAGCATGCTAAGGCACACTTAAGTGTACTTGCAGCCAGATTAACGATTAGTATACTTGAATATTCTTTAATATACAGTACTTGCTATTTTAGTGTATTTCACTTGTAATTACATTATACAAAGCACAATTGTAAGTGTATTCTTTAAATGCTAAAGGTATACATTGTAGTATACAAGTATACATTGTACAATTAAAGTATAAGGCTCTTTATGTACTAATGTACATACCTGAAAATAATGTATATCTTGTAGTATTATAAGTACATAAAATGACTATATGGGGTTACAAATACATGAGTAATATACCATGAAAATGATTTTATTGCAGCAATAGTTTGCTCAGTTATGTTTCTGGCTATTTCCAAAAAAAAAGTATACAGTACTTTGTAGTTAATAATATGCATTGTTATATTATGTATTACAAATAATCATCTGCACTACATCAATTTAAATGTGTTACCAGTACATTAAAGGATTTTAAGACTTTTTACCATAGCTGAGTGCACTTCTTTGTTGTTCTTTCAGCTGCTCCCATAAAGAAGTCACCACACTGGACCACCTAATTCACATATTCACCAGCTGCACTTCCTGATACAACTCTTTCATTTTATCTGGGCTTTGGACTAGCATTGTGTTGGCTGGGTTTGGCCACTGACTGGGAATCAAACCCAGGCCCAGGAAGCCTACCACTGAGCCATCAATGCCAACAATTTCTATTTTATAACATGTTTTAAGGCCTTTGAAATACATTACATTAACACCATTATTAATGACAAGGGAGATTTTATTCATGAGTTCAAGGGTTTTTTAATTAAACTACACGTTTACAAAAAAGAAGACCAAGAAACTTGACCATATTTCTAAAGAACATCTGAAAATTTTATCAGTCCAACAAGGCTTGGTTTTCTGGAGGGACTAGAGTGGACATAACAGTTGCCTGACTTGAATCCAATAAAAAAAAAAAAAAAAACAGTTGCTGCATGCAAACCCATGAATCTTACTGAACTAGGGGACATTGCCCGAAAGGAATGGGCTAGGATCCCAAAGAAAGACTACCAAAAACTACAGTGTCTGGTTACAGTATACAGTACCTCAAAATTGCAGCAGGTCATAATAGCTATGGGGGCTCTACTAAGTACTGAAGATATTTCTCATCAAAGGATTAAATAATTTTGAAATTGTAGTAGTCATTTAAAGTAGTGTTTTGTGTTGACTTTGGAGAAACCACTTGTCATATTCATTGTGTTGAGCTATTTAAATTGCTCATTTCATTGATTTATTACAACATTTTGGCCAAAAAAATTCAATGAGAGTTGATTAATTTTGAGCGCAACTGTACAAAGATAACCTGAGTAAATACAAAATGCAGTTTTTAAATGATTTCATTTGGTAGGATAAAAAAGATGTCCTACCTGGCTCTATGTGAAAAAGGAAATTGCCCCCCCCCCTTCAAAAAGTACATAAAAACTCATATCATATCTCATATCTTGATTATCCCCAGGACCTTTGGACAAATATTCTGTGGACTGATGAGGCAACATCTGGCATAAAACTAACAGCATTTCATAAAGAACATCATACCAATATGGTAGTGGAAGTGGGGCTGTTGCCAGTGGACAACTTGCCATAATTGTTGGAACCATGAATTCTGTGCAGTACCATGTCGGACCATCAGTTCTTTTAAAACATCAAGCTCAAGCACACATGGATTATGCAGCAGGACAATGATAGGAAACACACCAGCAAATCCTCCTCTGAGTGGCACAGGAAAAAAAAAGATTTTGGAGTGGACTTATATCTGATTGAGATGCTGTGGCATGACTGTAAACAGGCTGTTCATGCTCAAGAACCGTCCAATGTGGTTGAAATGAAACAATTCTGCAAAGGAGAGTGGGACAAAATTTCTCCACAGCAATGTGAAAAATTGCCAGTTATGGCAAATGCTTGGATACAGTTATTGCCACTAAAGGTGGCCCAACCAGTTATTAGGTTTTGGGGCAATTACTTTTTCCACATAGGACCAGGCAGATTTGTACAACTTTTTCCCTTAATAAATGAAATCATCATTTAAACAATACATTTAGTATTTACTTGGGTTATCTTTGTGTCATATTAAGATTTGTTTGATAATCTGAATAATTTAAGTGTGACAAATATGCAAAAAAAATTAAAAGTCCTGGTAACACTTGAAGGCCACTTCTGGGGAAAGTAAACAACCAATCAAGAAAGTTTATCTCCCATACTGTCTAAATAAAAAACACGAAAAACAAAGTTCAAAAAGTGTTTAGTGCTTTAGAAATTACACTTAACTTTTACTTATATTTTCCTATAACATATTTAAATGATACATTATTACGTTATACAGTATAACTTCAATACAATTATTTTTAAGTATGTTTTAATTTTAATTCCAAAAATTGGTAAAAGCATGATGTTAATATACTTTTTATAGTATACCTTTAGTAGTATAATAGTTATACTATTATGCATTTAATGTACTACTGAAGATTTTAATATACTTGAACACTTGACACTAAATTGGTACTGTATACACTAAAGCAGTGGTCTCCAACTTCTTTTGCACCACAAAGCAGTTTTATGTAAGACAGTTTTCCACGGACCGGCCATCACACGCCCGTAACAAAGCATAATAAAGTGCATAATAAATGTAACACCATAAATCAGAATTAGTGTGAGGTCTGAGCTTGGGGGAATCATTCGTGGCCCGGTACTGGTCAGTGGCCTGGTGCATTAAGTACTGAAATACACTAAAGTTTCACAAGGGTTTACAGAATCTGTATATTTATGACCTCTATTTATTTGACCATGAAATGACATTTGCAAGAAACTTTGAATAACTTCTTAAAAAGTAACGTATGGCCTTCTGGATGAGTGCAATTATTTAAGAAATGTATAAGAAGCAGGAGGGAGAACCAGATCCTGCTGTTCTGTCACGGTATGTTTTTTCACTTCTGATGCCAGGACATTTGTCTTCTCTTTAATGGCTATGTTTAAACTGCTTAAACCACTGGACAAAATGTCTTTCAAACACATCCACAGGTATGCCATGCCAATGCCCAAGCCCTCTTTTTGTCCATGATTATTCATAGTTAAATCCCTTCTTGGGCTAAAGAACCCCAAACATGGGTATAAATGAGTATATATTGAACATAGGGATTATATCCAGTTAAAGCAGGCAGCCCTTATTATCCCTTTCCTTCTGCAGCCAAATGTATGAAGACTTACTAAGTGCAATATTACATGGGCAACCCATTTGTAATGCATTAAAGAAGAAAATAACACTGTTTAAACCTTGTTAACTGTTTCTTCTGGTGGTAAAGAAACATTTAACAACTTGCTGAGCACAGATTCCATTAAAAATGACTAATCCACTGATAATCAGGTGGAAAGGAGGTTAGCCACACGCAATATAAACCAGAGCTGGTGATACAGATGTTGCTGGTCAGTTAGGTTTCACTGAAGGGTAGCGTATGCTATGCTGAGGGTAGCGTAACTCAACACTGATATGGGGTAAAGTAATAATGGTTTTGTCATGTGGGCATTTGTTTTGTTTTACTTTTGTATGAGTTTGTATTTTGCTGTCCTGTTTAATAAGTTGGCTCTAGTTTTGTTATGTTTCTCATGTTTATTTTGTATTTTGATTCATGGAGCTGTGTTTGTTAAATGTAATAGTTAGGTTGTCCAGTGTTTTATGTAAGTACTGTTTTGTGAGTCTTTTGTGAGTGTCCGTTTGCCCTGCATAGGTCTGATCACCTGTATGTTTAGTACCTTGTCTGTTTAGTACCTTGTCTGTTTAGCTCGTCGTGTTTAGCCACTTGAGAGCTTAGCTGCTAGTAGGTTTTAGCCGCTAGTAGGGTTAGTCGCTAGTAGGCTTAGCCTCCAGGCAACATCATCCTATACCACCGAAGTCATGACACTGTTTAGTTAAATCTGTTTAGTTTTTCATAATAGTACCTATATTTTTCTAAAATTATAACTATCTTGCCAGTCAGTTCATAACAATGAGCTTGGATATGAAAAAATAATGTACCTAATCTCAACTTCTCTACTATTTTTTGTGAATATCTTGTGGAAGCATATTCTACATACTGTAGCATGGGTGGCTCAGTGATTAAGATGTTGAATTATTGGCCAAAGGGTCACTGGTTCAAGCCCCAGAATTTCCAAAATGCCATTGTTGGGCTCTTGAGCAAGGCCCTTAACTCCCCAGATATATGAGATATAGGTTACTTCACTCTGGAAAAGCATATTTGCCAAATGCCCTAAATGCACTTTTTATTTTACAATTTCTGTCCGTATACCAGAGATTGGACTAAGACTGGACTATGAAAACTCTGAAAAGTCTTATCTGGTTTCAAAAATCGCCTATCCATATCTATTCAAATTTAGTAGGACTACATAGTGTCAGTTTGGATCCTGGCCACACAGTAAATCCAGGGTACAGAGACTCTGTGAACTCACACTGCACTTTATAGAGCAGAGTCATTTTCACATCTATACTGTAGAAGGACAACATACCAGCACTGTAATCAACATATATGCCAATCCTGGTGGAGTTGTTCTTTTTAGGGATGTATGTCTCTTTACCGTGGTGCCTAAAAGCATATCTAAATGGTGAGCAGTACAGCCTCCATGACTGATCACTGCAGCCAAACCAGCACTCATTATGGCCACCCTTCCGACGGATGCTTTTATAGGAGATGGCAATGTTAACACCATTTTTGCCACACCACTCCACCTCCCAGTAAAAGCGTCCACAAACTGGCTGCTCACACAACACTTGAGGCCAGTCAAACCTCTCTGGATGATCTGGGTAAGGGAGGTCGTGGTCAAAGTTGGACACTTCTCTGTTCTCCTCAGACAGGCTAAGGCGCCTGTATGCTGTGTTAGGATCCATGGTTAGCTCGCAGTAATCTGATAATGAAGCACATAATTTTTGTTTAATGGGTGAAGGCCATCCCATGAGTGAGAAATATATATTTTTTTTCATTCTTTTTTTTTAAACCTAATAAAGCACAACTATTTCCTTTTGGATATTACCATTAACATTTGGTTTAGGTTTACGCATAGCATTAATTGAATAAATAATTGTCAGTATTCTGTAAATTTTTTCAGAATTACTTACACTGTAGGACCTCTTCTCTAGTCATAGGTGTAAGTATTTTAATTTGCTTCACTATGGAAACAGAAAAAAGATTAATAAGGATTGTATATATTATATTTGTGTGTGTGTGTGTGTGTGTGTGTGTGTGTATTGGTGTGATTGTGTGAGAGAGAGAAAGAGAGAGAGAGCTTTAAAAAGTGAGAAACAAACTGTGTAAAGCTCTGTGTCTTTATGTTCAGTTTGTTTTACTGTTTCTTTTTAACTCTTGTTCTTCTGTTCAGATCTATTAACCTTACTCTAAAAAAAAAAAGAAAATCCTAACAGTGTAATCATGGTAAGAAATCACACTTTATATGAGGATGCCTTTTTATGCAGCCTGTTAGGACCTATTTGGTGCAGCACTAATAGTCTAATGGCAGACAACTTTTACAACCACATTGTTGGGTAAATGAAATGAAATATCAGCACGCAGGCTACACTTTGTATACAGAAAACACGGGGTGCACACACACACACACACACACACACACACATGCACAATACAGTGAAACTTCGGATTACGAGTAACGCGGTTTGCGAGTGTTCAGCACGACGAGCAAAGATTTTTTTATAGATTACTAACGAGCAAGTCTTGGTTCACGAGTACCGAGTATCATGTATCACGCATGCACTTCTTGTTTTGATGCCGAGCATCACGTGGTCACAACTGAGCCAACGGTTTTTCTCTCTCTTGTGCTGCGAAATTGTGGGTAATCGTCTCCCCTGCTGGGTCTTAGTGTTCGTCTCTCACTGGTATAATCAACATCCGTGCACACGTGTACTGTTCCCTATAACATTGTGACCACGTGTGTGTGTAAAACATATTTTATTTTGTGTTTGTAAGCGCGTGTGTACAGCGCGCCTGTACTGTTTCTTATAACACACGTGTGTGTGTGCGTGTAAAGCAAAAGAAAGTCTCATTAGAAGGTTAAAAATCCATTTTCTCACTCTCTGTTTTAGCCGGGTCACACACACACACTCTCTCTCTCTCTCTCTCCTTTAATGTGTGTGTGTGTGTGTGTGTGTGTGTGTGTGAAGCACACTCTCTGCTTCACACACAAACACACACACACTCTCTGCTCTAACCAGAAACATTGCTCTGTCGCGAGTCTTATCAAAAGTAATGTGCATGGTTCATTTCTTTGTTTGTTTTACGATACAACAGTTATTCCGTTAGTATGCGCTCACACGAGTGTCATTAGCGATGTTCCTTGCTAATTTTTCCGACAAAACAGTCTTTCCATTAACGTGTGTTTATGTGAAATTCAAATAAGAAAGGAAAAAGGTTTACTGTGTAAGAAAGTCTCATTAGAAGGTTAAAAATCCATTTTCCCCTCGGCCTCTCTTATGTGTGTGCGTGCTCGTAATTTGACACTGTGCCGGTTCACACACTCTCTCTCGGGACGGGAGAGGCTTCACACACACACACACACACGCACACACAGCACCTGCACGCATAAACGGAAACACTTATCTGTCGGGATTTATTTTTACTTTTTTTAAAAGATAAAGTGCAGGTTAATTTGTTTAATTTTTTTGTCTTAATATTTTGTGTTAATTATTTTTATGTATTTATTTTTTGGGGCTGTGGAACGAATAATTTGAGTTTCCATTATTTCTTATGTGAAAATTCAATTTGGTTTACAAGGGTTTTGGAATACGAGCCCGTTTCTGGAACGAATTATCCTTGTAATCCAAGGTTCCACTGTATATAGCTTGTCAAAAACAACATAAAAGTGTATAAGGGTTACCGGGGGAATTAGTGAAAGCTGATGCAAACAAAGTGATATGAGTATTACCTTTGTTTGCAATGTTCTCCATCTCTGCTTTACAAAAATCTTCCAAATGGTTTTTCAGTTCAGTTACAGATTTTGTTACTTCCTCAAAAGAGAGGACAAAGCTAACAGTTATGGTAGATAAATCTGAAGATCCAAGAGTGGCAGTGAGAAACACATAACGCTACAAACAAGAAAACAAACAAAAAGGTTTTACACAATGTCTTTTTCATGGTGCCTTTTAATATACAGTCCTTGAAACAGAGCTACTGCCACCTGAGGACTGTTTCACCAGTTGGCTTTTTGAAAAAAAGGTCCATACCTGCAGAAAGTAAATGTTATCCTCTGTTAGCGAGAGCTGCTGCAGCTCTTCATCTTGCCTCTGGAGCTCAGTGATTTCCTCTTCCAGCTGCTTCAGGAGGTCTTTGGCCCGTTTTACTTCAATCTTTTCCTGAGCTTGAATTAACTCTCGAAACTCAGATCGTTTTTTCTCAATGAAGCAAATCATCTCAGTGAAGGTATTATCACTCTCCTCCAGTGCTACTTGTGCAGACCGCTATACACACACACACACACACACACACACACACACGTGTGATTAAGCTTGTTTGAAAGTTTTTTAACAAAGATAAACTAGACAATGAGATTTTCCCTGACAATTAAACATTTGTGATAGGTTCTATCCTATTTGAAATTAAAATGTATCATTTTATTCACTCTTTCATCTTTAGTCAATTTATTTTGGTCAGATGTACAATGCATCACTACAGGACAAGGTTGAAGAATACAGCCTGGATAAGATGCCTCTCCATCACAAGGCACCATGGAAATTAACATTCACACACATACAGAGTCAGACAAAAAATTTATAACTTCAGGGGAAAAAAATAGTATGATGTAAATTATATTAACACAATAATAATAATATTCAAATTATTAGCATAATATTATATATACAGGGGTTGAACAGTGAAACTGAAACACTGGTTAATTTAGTGTTGGAGGTTTCATGGCTAAATTTGACCAGCCTGGTGGCCAATCTTCATTGATTGCACATTCCACCAGTAAGAGCAGAGTGTGAAGGTTTAATTAGCGGAGTAATAGCACAGTTTTGCTTAAAATATTGCAATGAGTATAAATTGTTGGTGCGCGTCCCGCTGGCGCATCTGTAACCAAGACAGCAAGTCTTTGTGATGAATCAAGAGCCACGGTATCCAGGGTAGTGTCAGCATACCACCAAGAAGGACGATCCACATCCAACAGGGGTAACTGTGGACGGAAGAGAATGTCCGGGTGCTAACCCGGATTGTATCCAAAAAACATAAAACCACAGCTGTCCAACTCACTGCAGACTTAAATGGGCATCTCAACTCTTCTGTTTCCGCCAAAACTGTTCATCGGGAGCTCCACAGGGTCAATGTACATGGCCGGGCTTCGATAGACAAACCTTGGTCACTCATGCTAATGCCAAACATCGGTTTCAATGGTGCCAGCAGCAAAAATCTTGGGCTGTGGACAATGCGAAACAGGTGAGTCCACCTTCACTGTCTTTCCCACATCCAGGAGAGTTACGGTGTGGAGAAGCCCCAAAGAAGCAACCACCCAGACTGTTGCATACCCAGAGTGAAGCATGGGGGTGGATCAGTGATGGTTTGGGCTGCAATATCATGCCATTCCATAGGCCCAATACTTGTGCTAGATGGGCGCGTCACTGCCAAGGACTACTGAACCATTCTGGAGGACCATGTGCACCCA
>JAQMYJ010000018.1:10144082-10156294 GCA_030014305.1 Clarias laeviceps | reverse complement strand
AAACAAATTATTTACATCAAAGGCTTTAATATATAAATATAAAATATTCAAATAAACAAAATTCAACAGCATTAACACTAATGTTATATCATAAACACATTGTTGAAATCTTCTTAAATAAAATGCAACAATGCATAGAAACCATTCTCTCAAACACCCCAATGCCTTAAAGACTCTTAATATATTCTAAATATGCAGTCTGCTCAACTTCCTCATCAATTCTAATGTTACATTTATGTATATTTATTCTATGGGAATTTTATTTTATATTTTCTTTTGTTTTACTCCTGGCCAACGTACGTCACTACTTTCACAAAAAAATTGCTCACTCTACAGGAGCTGCTACAAAGGAACAATGAAGATAAAAGTTACATATATTCTTGATACAACATCTTAGGACAACTAATGTGTTGGAGTAAAAAATATACACATTCAGTTTGTTCAGTTAGACTCCTGAACGGCCTTCTATTTCAGTAGGTGGCGGTAATGCACCTTGTTCACGTTGTTTGCCAACCGCTAGAAATCGCCCAAAGAAGAAGAAAAAGAAGACGAAGAAGAAATGCTCGCCAATCCGACGTTGGCTTTCTAAACGATTTAATCAATCGAATGCCGCGTTGTATCGGGGCACGTCTATGTTCCTCTGAGCATGCGCGGCTGTGATAGCGTTAGGCAAAGTAATGATGGGCATGAGTGTGTCATACGTACGTTATATTTAGTATATATCTGTAGAGTGGTTTTAGACACAACAGATTTGAGTATTTACAATGCTTCGGCAAAGTAAAAAGCTATTATACCTAAGGTGAGTTATACTTCTTGGTAGATTGATATTTATATGGATGATTTATTTACCACATTAATTTGAAACTTAAGAATTTTGTTTATAATACCCCTTTCTCAGATGAGCCTATGACAAAGAATAAAGAGAGGAATAAACAGCTTTGTGTATTATATAGGAATTATTTACAGATCATATTAAGATTATTATTATGCTGCTCACTGACATTATGAAACTTTCACATTAGGTTAATATTGTTTCACATTTAGAAAACTATTATTGATAATATGAAGGCAGATCAGACCTCAGCTATACTTCTTAGATGAGCAGAAGCACAGCATCTCATAGGCTTCAAGTGGTTAAAAATGAAAAATGTTTTTGTTGCAGTCTGTTTAAGGGCCAGTGTGCATGGAGACCAAAGAGCAGTTCAGCACATGAACAAGCTCGGCAGTACGTGGCAGGCCAGAAGATCCATGGTTTTACCATCCGAGAGGTGAACAGACACAAAGAAACAATCTAGACAAGAATCTTGCCTGGTACACACGGCATTATTACAGAGAGGTGACACATATCTGAGACATATTACATTTCCCCCCAAACTGCTGTTTTGTGGCCATATAAACAGTATGTTAACCAGAAGATGACAAATCCTCTTTTTAAACTCTGCTTTGTCACAAGTTCTCAGTGCCGTGGAATTTTTATTGCTGCTGCCCTCTGGTAACGGTTTTGTGGACTTTTTGTTCCTTAAAGTTGTAATGAATAATATTAATACAACTGCTGATTGCCATTTTATGCTGAAACAGGACTGTATGTCCCTTCTAGTCCCTCCATGGCCTCCTAGGTCCAGTGAAGGCAATGTTTAATGCTATAGCATAGAAAGCCGTTGTTAATACTTGTGCATTTCCATATTTGTGTTAATGTAAAGCTTTTGGCAAACAGTTGCACCAAGTTCATATTTTTTGTGAATTCGAGGCCAATCTGTGGTAGGTTTCCTGCTAACTTTGTGGTAAATTATCCCAAACAGTTAATTCTGAATTCAGTTTTTTTTTTTTTGCCACAGATTGTGGCAGAATGTGTGTTCGTTGTGGCAAATTACCATCTCCATTGTCTCTGAAAAACATTTATTCAAGGCAAAGAAAGGTTTTATTTTTAATAATAATTTCTCATTCAAATATCAGGATAACATTCTAATATCACATTCTAAGACATAACAATCAGACCAGTTATGTGATAAACCCCAAATAGAAGGCTGAATATAATAATGCCCTCAGGCCTTCATCCCTCATGACCGTATCACTGCTGTGCTGCTATCCAGCACATCATCACTCCCTCTCATATGGTTTTGCTTAATTCCTCTTTCACATTTCAAATATGTTTTTAAATACATGTATCAGAAACATTTATACTGAATAATGTCAGGTCATGTAAAATTAATGAAATATACTCATAAGTGGAATTGATTTGAAGAGAAAAAATTAAACCAGAGGTTAAGTATTGATATAAACAAGTGCAATTTGGGTCACCACACACATCCCAGGCAGACCACACGGGGCATCCATGCGACGAGAACTCCAACCAGGAAGCGGGGCACTAGGATGAATCAGACCGAGCCAGAGGGCAGAGGGGGTCTGGATAGGTTTTACGGATAGGTTTTTAGCCTAGACTTAAACACTGAGACTAAAGTGTGACTTGCTTTATGAGTGAGTCCTACTACACACTGATTTACTCCTACTAAGTCCAGTATGGACATAAATGCTGTTCTCAGAGGGTCTTCTGGATTCTCAAAATGAATATTAAAGTCTCTGGCAATTAACGCTTTGTCTATAGAAATGACCAGGTCTGAGAGGAAATCTGAAAATTCAAAAAGAAAATTGAGTGAATGAGAATTGTAAGCTCATTTTTTTTGATTGGTTCATACTGCGATAAGAAACATTGTACGTCAAGTGAGTTAGCATTAGATCCAGGAAAACAGGTCTGAATTATTAAACATCAACTGTACAAGCCAGGTCTCCTTAAATCGACATTCATTAGTCATACACAGACTGTAAAATATAGCAGTCTACCCTGCTTTGCTTGTTATTGAGGAGAATAAGTTTAGCGGGGTAGCTAATCAGAACAGCATTCTAGCAAAATTTATCCTGTGCACATATTCAGCTATAGTCTACCCAACCGAAAACAAGAGCCACCTTCTGGCATTATTTGATATTACCCTGGAGCCACATTGCTGAACTTCTGACTGTTATGGTATATTGGACAGTATTAGACAAAATAATTCTAAATAATAAATTTTTAAATATTACTAGTTGTGTAGGAATTGTGGGTGTGGGGAGTGTTTTCTTGTTGACATGGCATGCTTGTGTGAGGGCGTGCTTGTTAATGCTCAGTAAAGTAAGATCTTAGTAAGATCTAAAAACTGCATGACTTGGGCATCTGTCAGTGGTCATAATGTTATGGATGATTGACATGAGCTGTAGTGCTAGTTGTTTAAGTACTGGAGCACACCTTTGACTGGCATACAGTACAGTACATGTGCAAGGTTATCGTAGAACTTATAACACCTATACTGTTAACTTTGTGGTTGTTTCTAAAGCTTTGCTGCATTCTTATTTTTATTAGTAAGAGCTAGCTAGTAACAGCCAGGGCCTGACTGGGACACAATTTCAGGCCAGGAAATTCCACACCAACCCAGGCTATCCTCTGCACCTAAATTAATTTAGAAACCACAGATGGCCTTATTATTATTATTATTATTATTATTATTATTTTATTTTATTTTTTTTTACCTCTGTTTATGTTTATATATATATATATATATATAAATTTAGCAACATTTTGCTGCTTCTTCTTGAAGTGCAGTAAATTTTTTTTTTTTTTTTTTTTTTTTTGCATGTCCTTTCACTTTCTGTTTCACCTGGCCGCTTTCTCTCCATCATAGCATCTGTTTAAATGCTCTCTGGCAACGCAGAGTGAACATAATGTTGTGATGTCCGTCAAGATTAACAGAATCAGATTAATAAACAGGTTGATTATCTTATACGAGTTGATAAATTAAAAGCAGTACCAGAATTGCATCATTTTGAGAAATTTAGTCTCCTTAAGAGCGATTTCCTACTCTGAGACGCCTTGTAAATATGTTACCTGATGACAACTTGGTCTACTTACGTTAGCCCTCAGTACAAGCCTGTGTCTTAAGTCAGCCAACAACCACATACCTGTACGCATTAAAAGCGCAGAGTGCATTCTAAGAGAGCTTAAGATCAGTCTGAGGCAGGCCAAGGATGCATACAGATTTGGAGAAGAAACTGCAGGATAATAAAATAAGGGAGGCCTGGGAGGAATGGTATGAAAACCATAACCGGCTATAAGAAAGACAGTAATGTATAGATGGTGGTGATATGAGGGCTAATGAGTTAAACTGGTTCAACAGCAAGTTGGACTGCCTAGCCCCAACTGTTGAAGTGGACAGGCACTTCTCGTCTCCCACCACACACACACACACACACACACACACCCATCCCATTACTGCTAATCAGATCAAAAAGAGATTGAATAGGCTCTTGAGCTTGTGCTGAAGAACTACTGTAGGTGAGCCATTTCAGAGGTATGCGCTGTTTTAACACCTCTTTACGCTGTAAGGGGACGTGATGGAGATTCTAAGTTGGATGGTCCCTCAACTACTTAACCACTCATCCTTGGTTATATGTGTATATGGTTATACTGTATGTGTTTATGCTCTCCTTCTTAACAGACTCACTAAATAGATATATTTATATACTCATCATTTCCTCTAATTTGCATTGACTGTCACCTCAGTCTTGCACCACACTGGCACTTTTAACTGCGTAATTTTTTGCACATCTCAATTTGAGATTTTCTGTCCACTGCATATTTATCCTCATTGCCGATATCTGCACATATTCATCTCATTCTACATAGAAAGGAGATGGGGGGGGGTGTCTATTCAGTTATAAATTATAATTATTTTGTGTGGCGTATTGTGACACCAACTCCAAAATCGATTTTTAAAAAGAGCTGGTTTTCAGTTCTATTGGCCATGACCAGCGTTTGGCCGATCAGCCTCAGATATAAAAGATTCTGTACAGAGCGGAGAAGCTTCGGAGTGATCCAACAGAAATGCATTTTTATGCTAATACATGATCTGAAATTGCACACGTTAAAAGCTCTTGATCTGCCTTTGTATCCAAACACTGTGAGTGAATTGGTCCCAAACCCATTGTTTACACATGCTTACACAAGTTTTAAAACACTGCAAGCGCCAATTAGTCAAAAATCACATACTGTACGTGAGAAGCCCTGCATGCCCACATTAGAAGCCTCACCCTTTTCTTTATAATTCTACAAATGTTATACTCTGTACTATTTGCACATTTTCATCCTGTGTGGCAGGAGTGGATTATTTAAATTTGTTTAGAAATAATAATTATGGTGGATGACCGCTACATGCTGCTTGGACAACTGTAAAACTCTTGTATTTGAGAGTAGGTGATATTGTTTAAATGCTCCACTTAGTTTTTAAGTGGTACATTTAATCACTCATTAAACTTTAAGGGTTTAAAGTTCTAACAAAGTCAGGAAAAATTATTACATATTATTGTATTGTGAGTTTGATGTGTTGGCTGGATGCGGATTGACTTGCCGTGCAGTCCGGAGTCCAGACTGAGAAGCCCTGCTCTACACGATTGTAACTTCATGTCTATTGTGTTACTATCCTTGCTACTGGATGTTTGAATATCAACAAAGTATCTATCTATCCATCTATAAATGTATGGAAACTTGCCACCATGTACTGTATGTATGTATGTATGTATATAATATGTATGTATATATATCCATCTACGTGCCACCCGGCACATTGGCGGATATGTATATATACGTTGTTTTTGTGGTAGGTATTTGCAGGGTCAGGTTGCCCTCTTGATGCATTAGTGTATTTGAGGGTGAAGGACGTTGCTCAAGGGTCCAACGGAGGCAACCGAGCCGAGGACCTTCTGGTCATCGGTCCAACACCTTAACCACTGAGCTACCCCTGCCCCTACTTGCCACAAAAGGAATTTTATTTTATTTATTTTTTGCCTTTCGAATGTAACCACTGCTTAAAACTTGTGCTACAACTGCTACTAGTGAAAGATTCCTGAAGCCCTGGGTTAATATGACCTACCAATAGCTATAATGAAAACATATATACTGTAAGGTTATCTTGGCCGACACTTCATTTGATTTCAGGGATAGGACCATTATTTGACATCCCTGAAGCAAAGAGAGAAACCCATGTATATGTGAAGCACTGAAAGTCTAAAAATATTTAATTAAATAGCAGTGTTTCAGTATATTGTTTTTGTTTTTTGTTTTTTGTGTAGGTAACTCCAGTGCCTGATTTGTCCCTGACAGCAGTTAAACTCATTCATGATGTCACAGGTGCTCAGTATCTTCACACAGCAAAAGATGATTCCAATAACCTCTTCAGGTACTGTATGCATGACTGTGTGTCTACATGGACATGAATGTACAGTATGTGTTTGTGTGCATCTTTGTGTAGCAGTGTGCATATTTGCATCTGCATGTGGGGGTGAGTCTTTATTCGGAAAGTCATCCTACACACACAAAATAAAAGATGCTTTACGCGCACACTCGTGGTCACTGTTATACTAAACAGTACACGGGCGCACGGAGGTTGACTATACGAGTGACTCACGCACACTGAGAACGAGCATGGGAGATGATCACCCACAATTCCGCAGCGCGAAAGAGAGAAGAACCACTGGCACAGTTGTGATCATGTAAGATGAAATAAAAATATGCTGTTAGCTGCGCAGGAGCTGATGTTGATGTACGTTTAATGCGAAAGCATTATTACTAAGACACAATTTAATGAGAAGTTAGATCAAGCATATGACCAACTTTGAGTGGGTTTTACTATGTTCTAATTAACCCTACTTATGTCCAGAATGGACATAAATGCTATTCTCAGACGGTTTTCGCGATTCTCAAAATGAATATTAAAGTCTCCAAAAACTACTACTGCCTTGTTTAAAGCGACAACCAGGGTTGAGATTCAAATCCACAAAAAAATTCAGAATATGGCTTTTGGGGACTGTAAACAACAAATAGTGGAATCAACTGGGGATACTTACCATGGACTAGCTTCATTTAATGCTACATACTCATTGGATACATATTCATTTAACCCAAATTAACAGAGCATTAAACGTCTGATCAGTGATGGCTTCATTTATAATCAATTTCATTTTCGATGTTAGAGATTGATCCTAGTTTCAGATCAGAGATGCTGGCTTTGTATTGTCTCATTTTATGTTAAGTAAATTGCCAAAACATTTTTTAAGTATAATATAAAATATAATATACTGTACAAGTGTAAATATATTATATGTTATCTTCTTTGACTTTCAGCTGTTCCCTTTCAGGGGTCACCACAGCGAATCATCTGCCCCCATCTAACCCTATACTCTGCATCCTCTCCTCTCACCCCAACTAACTTCATGTAACTTCACTGCATCCATAAATCTCTAGACCTCCTGCCTGGCAGTTCCAACCTCAGCATCCTTCTACCAATATGCTCCAATATCTCCTCTAAACATTTCCAAACCACCTCAATCTGGCCTCTCTGACTTTTTCTCCAAAACATCTAACATGGGGTGTCCCTCTCATGAACTCATTCTTGATCCTATCCATCCTTTTCACTCCCAAAGAGGACCTCAACTTCATCTCTTCGTCTTGAACACCTTTCCTTTCATTCTTTCTGATACTCTGTCATACAACACAACTGACCTTTTTCTCCACCCGTTCCAACCTGCCTGTACATGCCGCTTCACGTAACTTCCACACTCTCTGTTGCGCTGGACCGTTGACCCTAAGTACTTAAAGTCCTGCACGTTCTTTACTTCTGCTCCCTGTAGCCTTACCGTTGCACTTGGGTCCTCATTCACACACATGTATTCTGTCTTGCTACGGCTAACCTTCATTCTTCTGCTTTCCAGGAATACACATATTTAAAAATGTTATATGACTACGTATATGACACTTAATTATAATCTCATTTATCGTCAATTATAATCCTCTCCTCTTGGTGTTCTTTCGGGCATTTTAAACGGGAAGTTTATAAGAAGTTTGTCTTTTTCGGTGTTCCGTGTGTCTGCCTGCATGCAAATTTGCATATGTCTGAATGCAGATTGGTGTGTGTTAGTCTGCAAATGTGTTTGCAAAATATGTCAAATCTGGATGTACTATATCTCTCCCTGTATAATATGTTTCTTCTTTTTTTTGTTTGTTTTTTTACTTCCATACATTCTTTCCCTGCCTTTTTCCCCCTGGTAAAAGAATGTAAAACAGTTAGAAAATCCATGCCTATCCAAGTGATCTCAAGTAAAACATGTATTTTTATACAGTATGATGGCATGTATACTTGATTTATCCACCCTTGACTTATACATTTCTGCTTATTCTTCTTTTGTTTCTGTTCAGTGTGGGATTCCGTACCACGCCCATGGACAGCACAGGAGTTCCCCACATTCTAGAACACACAGTTCTGTGTGGCTCTCAACGCTTTCCCTGCAGAGATCCATTCTTTAAAATGCTTAATCGCTCTCTGTCCACCTTCATGAATGCCTTCACAGGTACTGAATACTCTCTAAGTATATGTATAAAGTGGGCTTTTTTAGAGAATTTCTGGATGTTAATGGGTTAGAGTCAACAGACAAACAAATACCAAGATCCAGCATTTATTTACATGGAATAGAATTTTTTGGGGCGGGGGGGTGGCTAACATTGATGGAAAAACAAGTTGACAAATTAAAATTTTCAGTCGATTCATGGAAATACAGCTTGCTGTCTCCAGTTACAATCAGCATAATAATTTTATTTTTATTAACATTTAATTACCATTTTATTACCATTTAAAGTTTAATGACTACCAGACAGGAGTAGATATTAGGGAAGGGGCCAGTGATGGGACATTTTGTGAAAATGTGAGTAAAGATAATGTCTGAATTTTATTTTAAAATCTCTGTATCCCACAATGTGTTTGAAATGAAGCAATCAAGGTGCAAATAAAGTGTAAACTAGATTGAATTGGAGGAGTTAAACAAAAATATTGCATTAACTGATTAAGAATGACATTTTACATTCATTTTCACAGGCACAATAATTAAACTGACTAATAAGCAGTTTCAGGACCAGATGTGGCCTGTTTCCAGATTAAGTAAAGTAAAGATAAAGTAAGAGAATATAAGGTTTGGAATCTAAATATTTAATTTGCATTTTGCCTGCTCAGGGTTGCTCAATATGGTGGCCACAAAGTCTTTGATGCAAATGAAGGAGGCTGTTATTGATCTGGAAAAAAATAATAAATAAACAGACCTGTCAAAAAGATGCTCAAAAGATAACTTTACAATTGGACAAATCAACAGTTTGGTACAGTACATTTTAAAAAGAAAGAATGCACTGGTGCGCTCCATAACACCAAAGACCTGAAAGAGTGAATGATTGTAGTATTTATTTTTCTTTACCCCTTGACTTTTCTCTTGAAATACCCCTTTATTTAAAATGCATTGTGGTGATGCACAACATCATTTGAATGTATTTAGTGGTGCTTGCGAAGCGAAGCACTACTATTGTTATCTCACAGGCTTATTATTATTTTTCTTCTTTTTTCTTCTTCTTCTTCCATACAAAAGTTTGGCGCGTAATTTGTCGTAGACCCATGAATGAGGTGTCAAAGCGTGCGGCCTATTCGGGAATGGGGTGCTATGACTTTTTTAACTTTGCTTTTATTTTTAAGGTCACGGGCGGTCATATAAGCATTTCACTGCATATCGTACAGTGTATGACTGTGTACGTGACAAATAAAATTTGAATTTATTCTTATATAGTTATAAAGAGAGACTAACTATGCTCTATTTTACTCCACAGCTAGTGACTATACTGTATACCCGTTCTCCACTCAGAATGATAAGGATTTCCAGAACCTTCTATCTGTTTACCTTGATGCTGTCTTCTTCCCCTGCTTGCGAGAACTGGACTTCCGGTACAGAATTTATATAAAGGTTGTCCTCTACTTACAAATGAGTTCCGTTCCAAGAGCACATTTGTAAGTCGGATTTGTTCATAAGTCTGACAAAGTGAGTCTTGTACGCTTTTTACACGAATATACAATATTAAGCATACAAATTCGCTTGACTAAATCTGGTCCCTTTCCCAACACTGCCATCATGGGGCCAAAACCTCTAACAGCGCCTAAGGAAATTGATCCCTCAGTGAAATGCGCCTTTAAATCACATGGGGAATCCCTGATGCCATTTTGTCTCAGAGTGAATTTCGAAGTAAAAATAAAACTAATGAACCTGCAATTTAGGAGGGTGTGGTGGCACCCTCACATGCGTGCACACACAATATACCGGGCTTTTATACATTCACTTACACACTGAAAATATTGTATATAATTGTAAATATTGTTATCTTTTGCGCTGCAGTGTCTATTTTTTGTACATGTTAGCTACTTCCGCGATTTGTTCCCATCTACAAATGTTCGTAGAAATGCAGTCTTTTCATGGCAGAAATTTGTAACTGGAATATTTGTAAGTTGGGGACTTTCTGTACATTCCATGAGAAATCATATCATTGATGTATTTTAGGAGTTGAGTGACCTTTTTTTTTGTGCATAAAATCATTTGATTTTATGTTGAAGACAGTGATTCACTTTAGCCGAGTTTTCACTGACAGGGACACATTATTTATGAAGAAATAAAAAATAATGCAGTAAATATAGTAAAATAATAAATCATTGTATTATGTTACTCTGTTCAGTGGTGTACTCTGTATAACTTGAGGAATGTGAGGTCAACAGCATTGTCTTTGAGGTTTTATTTAGGGTAATAATGAATGTACATTTAACTGCTTTCTTTACGTTTGTCTTGCTGTGTTTTTTTCCCCCTACCAATGAAAATCTCAGTGAATGTAATAGTTAACTAGTCCGTTCACCCTTTTTTTTGTGCATCTGTGTGACTGCATGTTTGTTTTGCAGGCAGGAAGGCTGGCGTTTGGAGAATGAGCAGCCTACAGACCCATCATCTTCACTGATATTTAAAGGAGTAGTTTTCAACGAGATGAAAGGAGCTTTTGTAAGTTATTCCTCATTCTGTTATCCAATCTATTACTTTTACTCACTTTTTACTTTTTTCTTATTGTGTTAATATTATAGAACTTGAAAGGTTTTTAATATACAGCCAGGTTCACAAATATTGGAAAAATGATATTGTCTCTATGCTGTAACCATGTTCCATATCAGCAGCAGTTACACATCATAAAAAGTATCTTTATGTTAGTTCTTTAGTTTAAATGTAATCTTTGCAAATTTATTTTTTAGTATTTATTATAGTATTGAAGAAAGATATAGTGTTACTTTTTGTATAAATTTTCCCCCGTTTCACCTATGTATTTTTATATGATGGTATTGCATACGTAGGATGAATGCAAGATGTACATAACAGTCATATTCTTTATGCATAGTTAAAAGCAAGTATAACCTCAAGGCATTCAGTCAAAAAAAATTATGTATATATTCCCTTGCTGAAATAAGAACAGTTTAAACTTAACTTAACCTTTAACTTAAACCACTTGAATTTTATCTTCTTTGTATTTTAATCATTTTATTTTACTTGTGCAAAACAGGTAAAATACAGTTTTTCTAAATGACTAAATTCATATTACTAAATTGGTGCCACAATAAAAGCTCTATAAATTATCTAAAATATTTAAACATTGAATGCTATTTTTATATAAAAATTTCTGCTTTGAGGGGTAGAACTTGTTTGCTTAAACAGTTGTAATTCTTTAATGCTTTAATGGATACTTTTGAAATTTGCAAGTTTTTTTTCAGCATGTAACATTTAAAACCTTCAACAGTTGACTTTAAGTGATCCATTTTATCTCACCTGCTGCAGTTCTATTATGTATTATTTCGGTGTAAATTATTTAGAAAATTATATCCTGTGCAGTTGAGAATGTACAACCAATACACTTTAGTTGCAAATGGTTGTGCTTTGATTTAGAAATCTGCATTAATTAAGTACCATATTTGTTCAGCTAACCAAAAGGATTTAAGTAACATACAAATTTAGTTTAACCTCCCCCATGTTTTGTGCTGTGGTTGGTACACACTAACGAACAGGACGAGCTGCTGTGCAGACATTGCTGTTCCAGTGCAGATATGCTGAGAGAAAAAAAACATTGATATATAAAAGCAGTTAAGAGAAATCTGATCAACAACATGATACATGGAAACATTCTGGAGTTAACTTCTAAAATTGTAACCCTTGTCTTTTTCCCTTTCTGTGTGTGTGTGTGTGTGTGTGTGTGTGTGTGTGTGTGTGTGTGTGTGTGTGTGTGTGTGTGTGTGTGTGTG
>JAQMYJ010000018.1:10123401-10140619 GCA_030014305.1 Clarias laeviceps | reverse complement strand
ATATAGTATTTGTTTTCAATAAATTAATTTTAAGATAATTCCATTTTGCGGGAGTCCCGCGATTAATTTTATTCTCCTGCAACCTGCACATACATGAGGACCTTACCACCCGCACCTGCATTCATCCATCAAATCTTCTCCCGCGCCGCACTCCGTGCGCTGGGTCCCGCGGGTGCAGGTCTCTAGTACACAGGCCTACCATAAATCTGCTGCACCATCAGGATCACTGTTTACAATAGCAGCACAATGAGCCCAAACCCAATTAAATCTTAGCTGTACTGATAATTGAAGGACATTTCTTAAATGGCAGGTCAGTGCCAAAAAACATCATCATATTTAATTAAAAACTATGAATGTCAAGAAGAGTGGTATTAGACTTTCTGTGGTGGAAAATTATTCGCTGTCAATAACTTTGTCAAGAATGAGCTTAATTGGGCTTAATTTTCTGTCATATAACGTCAAATAATTTTATATATATGAAATATACAATACTTTTAGGGAACTGTACACACATCAGCACCCTAACTTTGCTAGCATTCTGTTTTTGCTGAACAGGTTTTTTACCTATGGTGACATGCCGTTGGAGCAGCATCTAAAGCAGATACAAGATGAGGCCCTGTGGAAGTTTCAGAGAAAAGAAATAAACACTGCAGTACCAGCACAGACCCGATGGGACAAGCCAGTTAGTCTCTCTCACTCTCTCACTCTCTCACTCTCTGACTCACTCACACACATGCCACATACACATACAGAAGTATTCTAAAGCAAAAGAAATAACAATAATAGAGAAAGTGCATTTATATTTACATTTAGGCATTTGGCACCTCTTATCCAGAGAACCTACAAAAGTGCTTTGAAGTTTCCATCATTAGATATAGCATTACTAGGTTACTAACTAGACATACTATCAGTCAATCACTTTTTTTTACCTAAATACCCAAGTGCATGAGGAAGGAATTGATTTGGCTCATTTGTTTAGAGAGAAGCTCACATAACTTGCAGTCCTGATAGACTGGCTCCAGATCCAGCGAAACAGAACACACTGTGTGTCAGCTACGTGCTAAGCGAGTAAGTGTTCAATTCTGAGGTAGATATTTGCTTATATTAGTTAAAAAAAACTCGCCTACATTTTTTGAAGGAGAGATATTGTTTTGTAAAATGTAATATTTTTCTGATTCCTGTGTGTGTGTTTTTGTCATCTACAGCATCACAGATACATTTGAGGCTTTCATTTTGAGTCTCCTCTCTTCCCTCATGATCTCTGGCCCAAACTCTCCATTTTACAAATCATTGATTGACACCAAGATTGGCACTGACTTCTGTTCTGTAGTTGGGTAAACACATCTCAATATGCAGTCTACCATGCAGTGTAGTTTACTGTCAACATGAATTTCAAAATGAAGTTTTATGCATAAGTATATTGGTGTACATCTGTTGTAAATGGATTGTTCAGGTATGATGGCAGTACCAAGGAGGCCTCGTTCAGTGTTGGCTTGCAGGGCGTTGCAGAAGAGGACATGGACAACATCAAAAAGATCATTAGTAAAACCATTGATGACATCATAGAGTAAGCACTGACTAAAACGTTTTTGAATATACTGTATTCTGTATAATCTATTTTTTGCAGATTATCACAAATAGACAAACCTTAAGCACACTGTTCCTGTGCGTACTGAAAATGATGAGAACTACTTCAAACATTTTTGGCCTTTTCGGTTTTCCGTATTAACTACTGGATGCCATCTGTTCAGATTGGTCTAGTGAAATAAACACATCCTGTGATCATCCTACAAAGTGCAGCAATCTTGGAACTAAATTTTTTTATCGCTTTTTGGCTCTCAAATGGTATTTTTTTTCACATGTAGTCCTCATCAATGACTAATAAATGTTTTTGATATTTAAAGCACAGAAAAAGTGATGTTTAATCTTGTCTTTGTTCGTTTTCTTAGTCCGTTGTTTTTTTTGCTTAAATTTTTATTTGCAGGTTAAGAATGGAGAAGCAGAAACTACTGATTAAATGTTACCTTCACTGTTGTTGCTCCCATAAGATATACTTATAATTCTGTCATCAATTAAGAGTAAAGAAAATTAGTCTATTTATACAGAAAGCACCAGAAATGTAGCTTTTCCCTCTTGCACAACCATCAATCAGGGAGGTGAAGACTAACATTTATGTGCTTCATGACATTTGAAGCACTACCATATGTTTGAATGACTACTTATGCATGTTTCTTCTGCATACAAGAACTTCCACAACTGGCTAGTACCATCCCTCAAACCCAAAAAGCACAAGTTTTCCTTTCTTTGCTTTTGGCTACAGATGATTGATGATTTAAACTTATGATTTCAATTGTAAATTGCTGCTTACCAGTGAGTAAGTGGCCAAACATTATATGGTCTCACTCCTAAATAGCATCAATAATATCGAAAGTATATTTTGAACAGTACCTGTTTTGAAATGGATTTACTAAAGTTGATGGCAAAAACATTTTAAAATTGACAATTTTCATTGTCAGATCTATTTCCCATTTATAGATGAACCATTCTTCTATCAATATAGAAGATAGTTGATAGAAGTTGATAGAAGATGCACCATTCTTGTATCAACAATGTGGGAAACACAATTTGGTCTCACAATGAGGTGACCCAAATTTTGTGGTAATTGGATAAAATTTGTAGGAGACATGCACTGCTTCAGAGATTGCATGACAATGTGTGCATTTATTCTGGGCTCACATTGCTTTTATTCTGGGATTACATTCCCAGGTGTGAAACCGGAGAATAGTGTGAGACCAGAGGTGTGCAACTCTCTTTGCAGCTTCACTATGTACCAGTCAGCCTGAGAGATGATGTGATGAAGGCTCACATGTTCTGTTGAGATTTACTGATGCGACATTTTTGGTATTCTGTCCTTTCTGTAACTGTAAAAGTACAGTAATGAAAAGGAAATATCTGTGAATACATTTATTTAGAATAAGTTCATCATCTGCTTAATAGGTGCACTGCTGCGGTTGTACTACTGATTTTCACTTCTGCTTTACTACTTATGCACTACTTATGATGTTTCAGGTTAAGTTAAAAGTTACTTACAGCAGCTTTCTGCAAGGGAGCAACTTTGTGAAACTTTTTGTTTTATGTATGCTAATGTAAATATATGTGCATAGTCTCATTTATTATTTTAGTCTTGTTTGTGTGGTGGGTGTGAATGATTGCAGGGCTGGGTTTGAAGATGACCGGATTGAGGCGTTGCTGCATAAGATTGAGATTCAGATGAAACACCAGTCTACTAACTTTGGCCTGACCCTTGGTTTTGTGAGTGACATGCACCCATGTATGGTGTGAAAAAACACACATGCATTCATATTCACGTTTTTATATATGGTTTAAATCCAAGAGAAATAATGGAAATATTTTGAGTAACAAGGCTGTTTGAACAGATTTCTAATTTTACATCAAAATTGTTTTCATTGTACAAATGTAAATTTTGTAATATTTTACAAATCACTATAACTCCAACTACCACTGTTTTGTCCCAATGGATAAATCAACCTACAGTTTATGGCCATGTAAATATGCAGTTTAGTGTCAATAATAGCAATGGTTGAGCTTACCTCACTCACTCATCATCTAAACTGCTTTATCCTGGGTTGGGGGCCTGGAGCCTATCTCAGAAGACTCCAAGCTGTGGAATACTGTACGTCACCCCGATACGCTCCAATAAGCTTACCATCTGACTACCGATGGCTCATAGTCACTGACTGCAAAGGATTTGCAACCAAGAATTAAAAATGCAATTTAATTCATGATTGTTAGTTATTAGTTATGGTCTCTTAAAAAGTAATTTCATTCCAATAGAGTTCATTAGACATTGATTTCAATAACATCAATTTTAAATGCTCTCAAAAATAATATAAAATATCCTCACTTTTATTATTCATTATTTAATTTCAACTCGATATACAGTACTCGATTTTAAGATTTTATCTATCTGTCTGTCTGTCTGACCTTTCTAATTCTACAGTAATATATATTTCTAGTATATTGCATCCTGCTGGAATCATGATGGAGACCCAGTGCAGTTGCTGAAGATCAGTGAGAATGTTTCCAGCTTCAGACAGTGTCTGCAGGACAACCCTCGCTACCTACAGGAAAAAGTACAGCACTACTTTAAGGTAATCAACAAATTAGACAATTTAGCAGCAATTTTTGACAACATACAGGAAAAAAATTTTAAAAAATCCAGAAACACGAAAAAACCCGGCAAAGCTCGATAATAAATTCCCAGTTTGGTTGTTCTGCTCTACTTAACTGTGTGCAATTTTTGCATGGTCTGAGGGGAAATGTGGTCAGAATAACATCAGTCAGTTTGTGGCCAGTGATTTTGCTGTGTGTCAATCTATAAACAAAAAATTTTGTTTTTCAGGCATGAAATATGTAAAATACTACTTTGTCAATCTATTAAAACAGAAATCGCATTATTTAACTTAAAGTGGCCCTCACGATAACTTGATTGTGTTTTTGTGTTTTCGCTTTTTCCTGTAACTGGCGACAGAGAGAAATTGTGTCAGCAGCTACATAAAAGTTATTTTTATGGATTGATAAAGCCTAAAATGTTATGTGTAAATATACATGAAGTGATGCACCAATCATGTATTATAATCTGGGTTTGTTTACAAGGTGGTTTGAAACTTCCATAAACAATACAAGATCTTGGCCAAAAATGTATGCTGCTCTGGAGGCTACTATACGTTGTGACGTTCAATAGGCTAGTCGAAACAATGCCACAGTGAATGCACTCCATAATCAAAGCTTATGATGGTGTAACAAAATATTAGCGTGCAACTTTTTCTGAGCCAGACAGTGTCAGACAATCTCTTTCAAATTTCTTTGTTTTTGTTTAGTGATTTATTTTTTCTACATTCTTCAACAATACTGGGGATTTCAAAACTATGAAATAACACACATGGAATTGGGTAATTATGTAACAGTCAGTTGTTATTTTAAAACACAGGTCAGCCATTCTGGAATAGTTCTTGCAAGAACAGTACAATAGAACCTTGGATTGTGATTAACTTGGCTTCTAGCATTTTACAAGACGAGCAAAATTTTTATAAATTATAACTTAAACGAGTGAACCTCTCTGATATACAAGTAGTATGCATGCGCTTTGTCTGCCGAGCGTAGCGTGATCACAGCTGCGCCAATGGTCTTTCTCTCTCACATGCTGCAGGATTATGGATCATTGTGTCATTAGAGAGCTTGGCCAATCAGCTCTCTCTAGACCTCCGGTTGCGAGAGGTTACAGCATCACTCGGGAATCGAACTCGCGATGGGTTATAGGGCGAGCACTTTACCACTGCGTCACTCGGAGGGCCCAACAGTGTGATTTCTTTAGAGACTGTTTTATTATGTTACTGAACATAATAAACAAATGTTATACCTTGCTATTAGAAATTTATTGGAAGTTGCGCCAATGCTGTTACAGAATGATTGATTACAGTTGGTACTGTATTTCAGGACAACACACACAGGTTGACACTGTCCATGAGCCCCGATGAACAGTACCTGGAGAAACGAAATAAAGCTGAACAAGAAAAACTCCAGCAGAAAATACAAGCTCTTTCTGATCTAGACTACAAAGACATCTATGAAAAAGGTATGAACCTGCACATACACTCCTTCAAGTGATCCTGTGGATAAGTGATCACTAAACTTAATTAAACTTTGACTGTTGTTTCAGGTTTACAGTTGCTCTCTGAGCACGGCAAAACTCAGGACACTTCCTGCTTACCTGCCCTAAAGATGTCTGATATCAAACCCACCATAGCATATACATCTGTGCAGATGGGTACTACAGGTAAACAAAGCCATACACTTGTAAAGTACATATTATTTTAAACCTTTCAATAAATGTACCTTTTAATTGTACATCTATTTTCTAGTTCATCTAATTTCTTTATTATAAGTGTATTAATTTAATTAGGGCCAAATCCCGAAGGGTACTATGGGTAAACAAAACATGAGTAGATTAATTTTAATTTAATCATATAGCCTCACAAATACTTCTGCAGAGTTTAACAGATTCAGATAATCACATTTAATCAGCATGATGTTAGGATATTTATGATTGCTAATACATTTTAAATAGCTTAAGCATTGTTGTCTTCACTACAAAACAGGAAGTGTGGGATAGTGTAATTGCTCTATGACTCATGTGATTATTTACAGTACTCTGTACAAGATTTGACAGATGTAAAAAATAAATGTTGTTTAGTAAGAATGTCTTCAAAAAAGTGTTATTTTATTTTTATCAATTAACAAAATGGAAAGTAAATGAACAAAAGATAGATCCAGATATTTGGTGTGACCACTCAATTCATCAATTACATCAATTCATCTAGGTACACTTGCACATTTGGTTCATTTGTACTTGGGTCAAACCATCAGGACTCCTCATTCTTCTCTTTGCTAAAGATAGTTCTTATTGACATTTCCTGTGTTTTTGGGTTTATTGTTCTGCTGGAGAATAATTTTGTGGCCAATCAGACTCCTCCCTGATGGTAATTGCTTGATGGAGAAGTATCTGCCTGTCTTTCTCAGCATGAGGACACCATTAACCTAACCAAATCTCCAACTCCATTCGCAGAAATGCAGCCCCAAACTTGCAAGGAACCTCCCATCCTATCTCACCGTTTTCTGCCGACGCTCATTATTGTACCACTCTTCAAGTCAATTTTATTTGTATAACGCTTTTAACAATTGTCATTGTCGCAAAGCAGCTTTACACCATCAAAAGAAGTTATGGAAGTTTGTATGAAATGTGGATGTGTATAAATCAAAATTAAAAAGCCTTTTTTCTTTACTCCAGTTCCTGTGTTTTGATGCATAGTTGAGTTGCTTAGCCTTGTTTCCATGTCAGAGGTATGGCTTTTGGGCCGCAGTTGTTCCATGAAGACCACTCCTGAAAAGATAGTCTGCTTTGAAATCATTGCCTGGGAGAAATCTTGCTGATGCAGTATACCTTGTACTTGTTGCTGTGCTCAGTCTTTGTTTTATCCCTCTTACATGGGCGTTTTGGTTAATGACTTTTAACCTACATATGAAACTGGTGATGATTAAAACCTTCTTGGTATAAAGAATCCTAACCTGATTCTGATCCTACAAAATATCTGACTTTGTGCAAGTGTGCAGTTGTAAGATTTGATGCTGGGTTGAAGCCAAAGGGTAGCCACACCAAATATTGATATATTTTCTTCTGTTTGCTCAACTTTGCATTTATTACATTAAAATAAGCAGTAAAAAATGGTTTTTAATTACAATAAGGCTGAAAATACTAAATAGATACTGTGACTTTCTTCTGTCAGATTTACAGTAAAATTTTATTCTGCTTCTGTTTTCCAGGAGGAGTGCCCATTCAGTACTGTGAGCAGGCCACTAATGGCATGGTGTATTTTAGAGCCATGTTTAATCTCAACACCCTTCCAGAGGACCTGAAGATTTATGTCCCCCTCTTTTGCAGTGTCATCACGAAGTGAGACCTTTATATGTGATATTACATAGAACCGGTCATATGTTGCCTTGTGTTCAGCCTTGAACTTTTCCACATTTTGTCACGTTACAGCCACAAACATCCATCTGAGTGTAAGTTAATCTCAGTATAAATACAGCAGTTTTGTGAGGCTTTCAGAGGTTTGATCGAGAACATTATTAAACAAACAGCATCATGCATCAGTGTGTTGGTTTTTCACATAAAATACCAATGAAATACATTTACGTTTGTCAAGTAAGTGACAGAATGTGGGAAAAGTTCAAGGGGTTATAAATGACTGTATATAAGTAGACATGAGGGCAAGTGAGAGGATTGATCTTAAATATATTATTACATAGCTATATAATATGCAGCATATTTACTGGTTGTCCTCAATTACAAAATCCTTGTGTAGGCTATTTCTATTAGAATCTTTCTAGTAATTTGTTGCAATCTTTTATACCTTAGGTTTTGTATAAGTGTATAAGATTGTGCCGTGTAGTATAAATCAACCTTTGGGTGTGGATGTTGTATAGAAGTTACAATTCATTTGCAGTTCTTGTTATTTGTAATTCCAGGCTGGGTTGTGGGAAACTGCATTATCGGCAGCAGGCCCAGGAAATGGACCTGAAGACTGGTGGCATGTCTGTGACTCCACAGGTCATACCAGACACAGCTGACCTTGATATGTATGAACAGGTAAACACACAGTAAAGCACAATGTTTATGAATGTATCAGGAATAAATGTTTCCTAACTTTCTACAACAGATTTTTGGTGGAGTACATTGGAGGTTTATTTTTCTACTGTATTTGTCTGTAAAAAAAACAGACAAATGCTTAACTTGGTGCTCTCTCTACATGATCCTTGTGTAAGAGCCATATTTCATTTTTTTATAATTTGATGTGTTTATTTCTATTTCATTAGTTAAGCATTTAGTATGATAATCATAAGTTGTTTTGTGACATCATTCTATCTGTGACATTATTCCATCTGTGACGTCACTCTATAGTTGTTTAGTTGCATGTCTATCACGCACGGTAGTTGTTGTTAAGATACGGAAGTGTGGAGAACACAAGCTTTTGACTGTAATACCGTAAACTAAAAGATACAGCATATAGGTTGTTGTAACCGTAATTTAAGACCGTAAGCCACAAGATACAGCAAATAGGTTGTTGTAACCACAGTGGATTTATGCAAGAAACTATGAGAACTGTTGAACTTTGTCGAAAATAAAACAAGAAACAAAGAATTCAACGGACGTCCGAGTCATGAGTAACCAAGTGTAACAAGAAAGATACGCGTCAGAACTTGTGAATAACATGCCCGTACACCTTGTTAGGAATCAAGAACATTCATCCTGTCTGTGTTTAATTTATGTTAATTATATATGACCCGAGTTATAATAATTTATAACTCAGCTAATAATTTAACCCTTCTGCAACAGAGTAACATCTTTGCCACGGTCACAGAATCTTTTTCTTATGTGGTTGTTGAAGAAATGAGAAGCTACTCACTGCATCAGTTAGGGTTAAACAACTTGTTGCCAGCTGAAACGTATTAATCACTGTAGTAATTATCTGCGAAGGCTTTTACTGATAATGATGAGTCGAAACTGGATGAGTCAAAAATTATCTGCAATCCGGTTATATTAAAACTTCTGTTGGCCGCACTCTTATCAGCACTTTCAGTTTAAATCGAAAAAAGTTTGAATATCTGCAAACAAAATTTGGAACGAGAAGGTACAGTAGTTGCAGCTTTCTTAAAGAGAATAATAACTGATGACAAGAATTCATATCCACAAGGGTAAACCGCATACTGTAGTATGGAGTGGGACTGTCAGCTAGAAAATTGATGCCTGCAGTTTTTTTTTTAGTTTTTTTTTTTTTTTTATTGGAACATTAATCAGGAAAAACAGTGCTCGTTATATTTAGTTGCTTATTGAAGGGCTGAAGCCTAAATTTCAGATTAAACACAGACTTGTTTAAAAAATTATCATTGGCACTATACACTGATCATCGACTGGAAGGGCGATATGTTGTAGGAAAAGGCGCACAAGCAACAGGGATGAGCATAGCCTAAAAGATTGTCAAGGAAAGATGATTCAAGAACTTTCTAAGTGCTTCACAAGGACTGGAGTGAGGCTAGAGTTAGTGCTTCAAAAGAACCACCATGCACAGACATTTTCAGGACAGTCAATTTTGGCATTTGGTAACTACTGGACAGAGATTTTGACCTTTGAGCTTTGTAACCCTTGGGCAGATGACATGGTGCAGGTCTCAGTTGGGATGGTGGAGGGAGGGGACTCTTTGAGATGGGTGCAGACATTACTTGATTATGCATTATAAAATAAAGTGATGAAAATCAATTAGTAAGCAGTTAAGACAAATTATTTCTCCCTATATGCAGGAACCCTTCTTTCCCTCCCTCCAACATTGATGGATCTTATCCATAGTATAGTAGGAAATGGAGATATATAATATTGGGCATCTGTACTGTATATAAATGGAAAGTGTGCTGCCTTTCTTCAGCTCCAGAAAAATACAGTCTGCCGAGAAGCCATTTTTAGGCAAATAATGCACTGTTCAAGTGAATGAAAGCTGATGTTCATAGTATTATGCAAATGAAACCTTGGTGGTTTCCTTATTCATTGGACACTTTTATGAACAATCCTATCTGTGCATTGTTTTATGCCTATTTTTGTCCTACAGGGCATTCTCCTTAGTTCCTCTTGTCTGGACAGGAACGTGCCTGATATGTTCCACTTGTGGAGTGACATTTTTAACTGGTGGGTATATATGCAGGGGTGAATATAAACATGAAGCATTATTTGCCTCATGTTAGAAGAATACTCGCGTAAAAAAAGATTTGTTAATAAATTTTGTTCTCTTTTTCAATATGCCATTTCAATTTGACCTTTTGTAATATGCTTTTGGTTATAGTCCTCATTTTAATGATGAGGAGAGGCTGAGAGTGTTGGTCATGATGTCAGCTCAAGAGATGTCTAATGGGATTTCATGTTCGGGCCACAATTATGCAATGACACGGGCAGGCCGATCACTCACACCTTCTGCTGATTTGTACGAGACCTTCACTGGTATGGACCAGGTAAGTTACTTTGGCACTTCATGTATTCTGCATGACATGGGTTATGTATCAAAAGGTTTTATTTTAAAACAGTTATAGTGCTATAACATGTATAATACTTGAAATTATATTTATATACTTTTTAAAATATAAATCCACACAAAAGCCAACATGGAATTATGTCAGTTGTGTGTTTGTGTGATATTTGTTTGCATTGTATCACTTCTATGTATATCACTTTTTTTTCTCCCCCCTCAGGTAAGGTTCATGAACAGAATAGCGGAGATGCCCGATCTGACATCAGTTTTAAGGAAGCTACCTAGAATTAAGAGGCACCTTCTGAATCCAGATAATATGAGGTACCAATTATCTAAACTACATGTACTTAATGAGCTTAACCTCACTACATCTCCTAGCATCCCAAAGATCATTTATATGTATGTCTGCAAAGCACATTATTTTATTCAACATTATTTGCCACTGCTACCTCTTACTGCCTTCCACCTTTATACCTTCCAGAACTCTAAACGCATTTTTCCTTCTAAGGTGCTCTAAACACCTTATGTGAATATTGTATTTTGTATACAAACATAACAGTTCTACTTTTTCTGTCCCTTACATACAAATTATTTTTCACACACTTCTTAATAATAATGATTACTCTTAATCATTTAAACCATCTAAGTGAAATGAAAGTTTCTTTAATCACATGATCTGCTATGATTCTCCTACGCTTTGTTGGCCATGTCAATTGTCATCCAATTTCAATTAGCAACTGCTGCTGATATTTTGTCTTAAAAACCTAACCTCATTATGCTTGAGCTATAGTGTTTATACTGTATTTTGTCAGAGATGTTATATTAGTGTCAGAGATGCAACCTGTTATTATTTGGCCATTAAAAGGACACTGTAAACACATTATGACAGAGAACATATTCTTTCAATTGTTTTGAACATTTGAGGCTGTTGGACACGTCATTTTTTGTACCAAAATGTATGGTACCAATGATAAAGTATAACCTTCCTGTCCCCCGAGCTTCTTATTTTGTTCTTGACCTTAGTTTAGTCTAACTGAACCAACACACAAGGTTGCAGTGTTCTAAACATTTAACTACATGGTATAACATGAAAATGAGGTTAAACTTAAACTAAACATTTTGAATTGTAGTACAATGGAAATTATGCAAATAATTGTCCTTCATTTAACCTTGTTAGGTGTGCAGTTAATGCTACTCCTCAGAAAATGTCAAGCGCTGCAAATGAGCTGGAGAAGTTTGTGGGTAGTATAGCTTCTAACAGGAAGGAGCGGAAGTCTCGCAGAGCAGTTATTGTTGAGGTAAATAACCAGACCTGCTTATTTTAATTTATATATTTTTTTAAATGCATCTTATTCACTGCTTATTCCTTGTACTCATGTGTGTATGCTCTTGTATTCAGAAACCACTGGTTCCTCAGGCTCCAGGTGGAGCAGTTGCGTGTCGTAATCTTGTCTCTGTATGTATATTAATAATAGAGCATTTTGGTCAGCACTTCTTACGTTGCATTTTTCTACAGCATTTATGTTCTAATTTGCATCCCTGCTTGGGCTTTTAGGAGGCTTATTTTAAGCCATGTCAGATGAAAACCTATTTTGAATTTCCATTTCCTGTGAACTTTGTTAGTGAGTGTGTGCGCACTGTCCCTTTGACTCATGAAGATTATGCCAGGTAAAACACACATGTACTCTTCTCACATTTAAAACATTTAAACAAATGTTCTTAATAGTTTGTTTAAACATTACTTTTTGGCTCGTAGTCTGTGTATTTTAGGAAGGATGATGACTGCTAAGTTTCTCCATGGAGAAATCCGAGAGAAAGGTGGAGCTTATGGAGGAGGAGCAAAAATAGGGGGCGATGGCCTGTTTGCTTTTTACTCATATAGGTTAGTAAATCTATGTATGATTTGGGAATGATGCTTCGTTTTTCAGCAAGTGGCAATTCAATACACACTTCCAAACTACAAAGAACACACTGTGGGCCTAAAAAGCAATCTCATTGTATTTCATTTGAAATATAAGAGCGATCAATTCATAAAACTACAGTCAGGCGCATACAATTTTGGAGCAATAATTATACTTATTAAACTAAGTTTTTGAGAGCAAAGTGTTTTAATTCAAAGTGTTCCAGTTTTAATTCAAAGGATCTGACAAAAACTTTGTATTTAATAATTATAGCCATTTTCATAAACACCCCCTATTTTCGGGGGCTCATAAATAATGAAAACAAATGGCTGATAAGAAGTTATATGGCCAGGTGTGGCCTGTTCCCTCATGACCCGATGACCAATTAAACAGATAAAAGGCTTGAAGGTTATTCTGAGTGTTATATTTGCATTTGGTTCACTTGAACTCTCAACATGAGGTCGAAAGAGGTGTGCATGCAAGTGAAGGTGGCCATCATTAGGCAGAAAAAAGCCAAAAATAAATCTGTGAGAAATAAGGCTAAAATTGAGAGTGGTCAATACCAACAGTTTGGAACATTCCTAAAAAAGGAGGAATTAACTGGTAAGCTCAGCAACAGAAAACGGTCTGGAAGATAATAGAAGACAACAAAAGTGGATGAGTACTGAATCCTGTGTATTTCACAACATCTAGCAAAATAAAGAACACTGTTGAGGAGGTAGTTGTGTAACTTTCAAAGTCTACTGTCAAGAGACGGCTTTATGAAGTATGAAAAGGTGTAAACCACTAGTGTTGGTCAAGAACAGAAACGGCAAATTAGACATTGCCAAGAAATCTTTGGACTGCGGGAACCAAAATTAACTTGTACAGTACCAGCACGATAAGAAAAGAAAGGTTTGAATAAAGAAAGAACAACTCAAGATCAGAAGAATACCAAACATGGAGGAGGCGGTGTTATTGCAGATAGATAATGACCTAAAACATACAATGAAAGCTACCCGAGTTTCTCAAGGCACTAAAAATGGGATATTCTTCATTGGTCCGGTAAGTCATCCTATCTATACCCAGAAAAGCATGCTGTGTGTTCACTGAAGACAAGACTGAAAGCAGAAACCCCCACAAACGAATGAACTCCAACCAGAAGCGGGGCACCAGGATGTGTCCGAAAGGTCTGGAGGGGGTCTGGATCACTGGCAACTCAGGAGTGTCATGTGTAGATGGGGAGAGAGAGAGAACGGTTGGGTATGCTAACAGTTACATAATGTGTAAAATCAGTGTGTATTTTGTGCAGTGTGCAAGCAGGGACTCCAGCAGGGCTATCTATAACCGAATAACTAAAAGGGAAAGACAGAAGGAAATACAGACATACGAAGTAAAGCAACCATTTACTTCACCGTCAACAAAAATCAATAAGTAAGACAACAATAAGACAACATCCAAACATATTAACAAACTAATTCACGATAAAACTCCACATCCATGTGTCCCCCACATCTGGGAGCCCATTAACTATGACAAATCTATTCACAAAAGGCTTGTGCAATTAAATAATTTTTCAGCCTAGACTCGTAGTAGTCAGGAATCAGATACAGTGTCAGCGTTTAAGTGGAAGGCTTTGTTCCAAAATGTATGCGTCTGACTCTATATTGCTTTTCATAACGATATACCTAATATCACATTAATGAATTGCATTGCTTATTTTTAATTAAACCCCTACTTTGGTCAAGAGAATGTAATTAGAGCCCTATTACATCATAGTGTGTGAAGGGCTCTCTTGTTCTTCACACACTACACACACTATGTAAAATCCAGTACATATTATGATCTCATTGAGCTGAACAACTTTCATTATGCATGTCATGGGCTCTACTTAACAGGAAGTCAGTTATTTTGGTTTGTTTGCAAAATGCACCCAATGAAATTTTATATTCTCCTCCTTAGGGGATTTATATGATCGCAAAACATTGAGAATGCAAAATTGCAAAGAGATTTTTGATATCTCAAATGATTTAGTTGTGGTGATGCCTTAAACTTGTGGTGAAAAGTGTCTGATAACTTCCTGAGTGACATCACATTGAGTGACAGCATAACAGTTTTTTTTTTTCCGGCATCCAAGGCTTTTTGGACATGCTCCAAAAACTTAACATGCTCCAAAAGCTCACAGGTTGTTTGGTGCGCCCGGACGGCAATGGCACAGGTGCTTGGGGACAGATCAACACTGTTTTGCAATTATATTTTCCCATTGAACTGCTCTTCACTTTTAGTAGTTGAAATGAAATTACTGAGTGGAACCTGAAATAATCTTCTGCTGATGTAGCACATCTGAAAATCATCTGAAATGCTTTTGTGCTCACCATGATTGTAATTTCAGTTACTATAGACTTTAACTTGGTATATATGTTGGTGTCAGAATGGTTTGCACAGTCAAAGTCACACAGATCACATTTCACTCCGTTCTGGTGATTATTGAAAACATTAACTGAAGCTCTTGACCTATATCTGAATGATTTTACCATTGGACTGCTGCCACCTGATGCATAAATTAATGCATGCACTAGATCAGTGTCAAACATCTGTTTGTCTGGCTTCCAGGTCAAATTGTTTGCAATTTCATAAAACTTAAAAATTTCATAAGACTTGTTGCCATCATTGTGCTTGTTTTTCGAACTACTGCTTAATTACAAATCTAGCAATACTTTTCTATCGGTGTAAAGACCACATGACATATTTAAAATCCCTCACATAATAGATGTTAACCATAACAGGTAAATCCATTAATATTTGCAATTCACATAAACTTGCAATAAGGTGTGCACTAAATTCACAGCTGACTGTCTTAACAGGGACCCTAACTGCTCGCAGACACTGGAAGTGTTTCACAGGGGTGTCGAGTGGGCTCAAGATGGTAGGTTTACACAGCAGGATGTGGATGAGGCCAAACTGTCCATCTTCTCCACTGTAGATGCCCCAGTTGGCCCATCAGACAAAGGTCAGCCATTTTACACACATTTTACATGTTGGTTTAATAACTTCCTGAAGGTTAGCCAGTGTTAATAAATGCAATTTGAAAATTTGTAATGATTTTAAATTTATAAGAATAATACATATGCTGTTTACATGTTATTACAATGTTTAAAAATCTCTCTTTGATGTGTTGCAGGTTTGGAGCTATTTTTTAAAGGGATTACTGATGACATGAAACAGGTTCACAGAGAAAGACTATTTGCTGTTACATACAAAAGACTTACAGATGTGGCTAATCGGTAAGACTACAAAAAAACATTTTCCTAGTTCTGTGCGCACCAATGATGTTTGTGTCTTTACAGCTTTCTGTTTTTAAATGACCTGCAAAAAAAATATATCCACAAAACAAATTATTTCATATTTCACTGTGTTAAATTTAAACGCATAAGTTTTGTAAATAATGTTTTAACATGCATTATTTACAAAACATTTGTCTGCAGGTATCTTGGTCTCGGTCAAAGGATACGTGGAACTGCAATTTTGGGTCCCGAAAATGAAAGCATTAAAAAGGACCCATCCTGGGTTGTCAAATAAGCACAGCGATTTCGTTCTTTGGTACAAGATCATGTAGCACATGATCAAACACATGACATGTTCTGAGTGCTATATTTAGATATACATCAACTTGATGAATTATTGTCTACTGGTAGTTTGTTGTTGTGCTTATAATGTTTTTATGACCAAATGTAAGCACTTAAATATGAAACAGATTTATTAGTTGATATGACTTCCTAAAAGATGTATAAATATAATTTAACAAACTGTGCTTTTTATCTTGGCAAGAATCTTTAAATATTAAATCAGTGTTAAAGTTGAACACTGACGGTGTTACATTGCTTGTCTGGATTTTTTTTTTTTTAATTATTATAATTATTATTTTTTTTTAAACCTAATCATATTGCTGTGTCCTGGATTTAAATTGTACATCTTTATTGTAATTTAGTACGAGTCCCTGGCACTAGACACTGAACTACCAATATACACTGCACAGCATCCCACTTCTGAGAATTTGAGAATTGAACCTGAAACCTGGAGGTGCAAGGCTACAGTGCTAACCACTTAGCCACCGTTCCACCCCACACACACTATATTTTTTTCCCCCCATTATGCTTATTTTAGTGGTTATATTCAGGGAGTACTGCTAAAATAACCAGAATGAAGTGGGTTTGTTAACATACAGCACTTTAGCACCATAGCCTATTATTTGTCTCTAATGCAGGAGTGCATAATGGCTGTGATGGCAGCATCAAAAAGCTGTCTTAAGAATTTTAAGATTTTCATATGTTCATAAAGCACAAACTGGTTAGTATCAACTCTTGTTCAAACTGTCAACTATTCAATTCAATTATCAATTTATTTATTTGCATAGCACTTTTAACAATTGTCATTGTTGCAAAGCAGCTTTACACAATCAAAAGAAAATTATGGATGTTTGTATGAAATGTGTATGAATCAAAATGATTAGCTAGTCCCTGATGAGCAAGTCGAGGGCGACGGTGGCAAGAAAAAAATTCCCTGAGATTGCAATAGGAAGAAACCTTTAGAGCAGTGGTTCTCAAACATGTTCTGTCATTCCCCACTTAAGGGGGTGGGCGAATTTTCAAGCCCCACTTGTCAACAAAATGATAACGAAATCGGCCA
>JAQMYJ010000018.1:10091808-10102614 GCA_030014305.1 Clarias laeviceps | reverse complement strand
AGACACAACACCATCCATGAGTTTAATTTAAAAACTAAACATTTAATGTTTATGACACTTAAATCCAATTTGCATAAAAATTTGGAACGTAGTGTATATATGTGATACATTATTTGAAGTAAGATTAAAATCATATAATATATATATATATATACATGATTTTAATCTTACTTCAAATAATGCATGGACACCTAAAGCTTTACTGATTTTAATCAACGTTAACGAACATTGTTTACTGAACATAGCACATAACAGTTGGTAAATAAACTTTAAACAAAAAAAGTTGTTTTTGCTCTACTCTTTTTGGCCTCGTCGTTTCCAAAATCATAAACCACAAAGGAAATGTGTAATTTGTGCCAGTTGTATATATTATTTCAGGTTAATAGTTGTTGTGGTTTGAAACAAAGTAAGATGCTGTGCACATGACGCTAAGATGCTGAGAAATCTATTCAGGTTATTTAAATATGGTTAAGAATAGTTAATGCTGAAGGTTGGGTAACTGAATTATGTGTCTTTGTGTTGGCTATAATCAGTAGTTGAATCTTTTGACTACAGTTATTAAACAGAAAGAACATGAATTCAAAAGGTTGTATAAATGTTAGGAGTAACAACAATAGAGGTCTTATTCTACTATGGCTCTAGGTTTAATTACTTCTAAGTAATTAACCTTGGATTATGAGCATAATTCGGCTCGTGTTCCAAAACACTTGTAAACCAAATAAAATTTTCCCATAAGAAATAACGGAAACTCAAATTATTCGTTCCATAGCCCAAAAAAATAAATACATAAAATAGTTAACACAAAATATAAAGTAAAAATAAAACAAATTAACCTGCACTTTACCTTTAAAAAAAGTAAAAAAAAAAAAACCCCGACAGATAAGTGTTTGTGCGCGCAGGCGCTGTGTGTGTGTGTGTGTGTGTGTGTGTGTGTGTGTGTGTCAAACTAAAGTAAGCTCCCCTCTCCCCCTTCTCGTCTTACACACACGACATTATACTCGGTACTCGTAAACCAACTTACGAGTTGTTCGTTTTCCAAGTCAAAATTTATTAAATTTTTTTTTTAAAAAGCACGACATGCTTTTTACAGTTGGAATTATATGGAATAAGGTGCTAGACAATGTGGTACCTGTGGGATAAGATGCCGGTATAGTGGAAAGTGTGCTACAGTATTTAACATCCTGTCTGCATCCAGTTGGTCCAAAAGCATCTCAGAGCTGAGCTGTTGCCACAGCGATGGACCCAGACTCTTTCGTGCTTTGTGGTACTCCACTGCAGCATGACCCCATAGCAAGTACCTGAACAGACACACAATACAGGAAACAAAAAAAAATAAGCAGACTAGGGTTTGTGCTAATTTCTAAAGTAAATCTAAAGTGAACTAAAAAGTCACAACTATTTAAACTGTTCCTTAACCATTCATTAAAAAAAAAAAAAAAAAAAAAAACACCACCACCATTCAGCCCCCACAGGAAAGCTTATGCTACGGTGTATATTTCTGCAGATGATAGTTCTGGTGGCTTCAACAGATGTTACATTCATAATGCACTTGCTTGCTTTTCTAAGTCTACGGTTATGGTTGTCTGCCAATTGGATTTCTCCCTTCAGGAAAGGAATCAGTTTCTGTCTCCAGCAAGTATCTCAGGGACCTGCTAATGAATGAGGGTACAATGAAGTGTGAGACTGACAGCCAGACTGGTGCAATATCAAGAGTAATGTGGACATTATACTAGACTGTTGCAGTGAAGAGTGAGCTTCAGGAAAAGCTTCCAAACATCTAGAGGGAATTCGTAGTAGAGCCACTGATGCTTTTCAGTGCGGATGTTCGGAAACTTTGCCTGAAGCTCACTCTTCACTGTAAGAGTTAAGTATAATGGTCACATTACTCCTCCACTGAACCTGCTGCCACCATGACCCAACCCCGGATAAACACCTGATAATGAATGGGAGGGTTGCATGAGGCAACTATGTCAGCGTTAAGACGAGACAAGACTGTGAGACCCTACACAGTATTAGTGTACTAATACTGTAACTTTTCCTAGAAAAGTGCTCAGTGACTCTATATCTGATACCTGATAGTACCGATTTGTAGAAAGAAAGGCAATGTCTGCACACATAACTTGAAGAGAACTTACTGGAATTCCATCAAACTTGTGTTATTCTTCTCATATTCTTTAAGGAGCAATAACATTTTCTGATCTGTAAATGTAAAGAAGAAGAAAAAGCACTGTTAGCACTCACTCACCCAAGTCACAGGTGTGTGTAGGGAAATGCTCTTACTTTCACTATTAAACAAAGCTATGGTTTTTACCGTTGATTTTTGTACCACACTAACTTCACCAAGTGTTTATGTGATCTCCGTTTATAATTTAGTTCCAACCACATTTCTTCCACAATGTTGACACAGCGCTATTCTTCCAGGTTTTGATAAAACCAAAAATTTGATCCTTCAGTAGTGCTGATTTTTTTTCTTGGCCAATTATTTCATCACCCGCATCATAGAGCATTCTAGGACTCTAACAGCCCTTATATACAGTGACAAGAAAAACCTTTTGGAAGTTCATGGTTTTCTGCATTAATTTATCATAAAATGCAAATACTGTAGATGAAATAGCAAATTTTACTAAAATGGCTGTTATAGTATACATAGTTAGTGGCAACAGCTTGGAAAAGGCCCATATGATGTTAAGGTGAGGTGTCCACATACTTTTGGGAATATAGTGTATTGCATAAGGTTCCAAATTTTCCAAAATAACAAGATATTCCAAAATGCCTATACGAACACACTGGTTTATAATTTTGTACAAACTACATCCATTATTAACATCCAACTACACAACACACACACAACATTTACCTGCATAGCTCAATGTAGCACCATATGCACCAAGCAGAACATGAAAATGATTGCTTTTGCAGACCTCAGGACATTTTTTCACAATGGTTAGCAGGAGGGTTACTAGTGCCTCTGGGGGGAAACGCGCAAAATGCAAGTGAGACCAAAACATATTATGATTATGTACAACAATTACTGTGTATAACTCAAGCATAGTGCTTCCAGGGATAATTCACTACTGATATTATTTGAGTGACCTGCAGTAATTCTTACCCTTAGAGTAAAGACTACTGTCTGGGTCATTCTGGGGTGCCAGCATTGTGGGCAAGAAGAGAGAATGACTAGTGACCATAATGTGGAGGGTTTCTATGGGCAACAATCCTTGAGCAGTCAGCACAGTTCTGTATACTGGCTCCAACAAAGAGTTCAGGGTGCACAGGAACATTTTATCTTTGTAGCGATATCTTTAAATATAAAAAAGCAGGGGAGGGTTACAAAAGAAAAAAGTGATATTCAACATGTATATATTATAGGGTAATGGATCTGTTAGTTTTAATAGTAATAGCATCAGAAAATCACTCACTTTAAACCCGACTTCACAAAGATGTTCCAGTCCAAATCTGTAATATTCTCTGGAGAACTCTGGATGTAGGCAATACCATACAAAAAAATTATCAAAAAATGAATCTTACACAAAGTTATACAGTTTAACTTTTAATTTGAAAATTAATCTGCATAAACTGCAGAAACAGCCATAAAGGAACAGGATCATGATTGTTCTGGACTGCTGGACATTAGTAAAAGGGATGCCAACTGTGTTAAAAACATGAAACATGAACAGAAACATGTTGTATACACACCAGCAATGTCTTCACCCTCTGCAACATGGTCTCCTCAGTCTGGACAAGTGGCTTCGTATGTTCCCTATAAGTTGCTGACAACCAGCGGAGGGCAGAAGTGAGCAAAGCTTTCCTCCACTGCAATTCCTCTGGTGTGCCGGTTAACTTCTCAGTGATCAAGTCTGCCAATCGCCACCTGAATCAGAACCATTAATTACAAGTAAAAGCACAACTAACAAAATGAGACAAAGATACATTTTACAATACAGATTTTGAACGATCATGGTTAAACTTGAATTTGAAGACTCGCATTTTGTCAACCTGAATTTTAATACCTGAATTTTTTCAACCTGAATTTTAATGCTGTAAGATTTTTTTCATTCAGATCAAATTTCAAAGCAGAAAAATTCAAACTGCTTTTTTGTGACAAGTTTTTTTTTTTCAGTTCATGTGATTCAGTATGCTGTTTTGCTTTGAGGAATTTTGGCACTGTTATACTTCCATAGAAAACTCATATTGTGCGATTCACAGCCCAAGTGCATTTGTTATTTTCCTTCATCTTGTAAAGTTCTGTTTTGACTGTTCACCTGCTCTTCAATGTTGATTTATGAGATCCATTTAAAAAAATCCTGTTGGGCACAGTAACCCTGTCATGCACAGGTCTGGCATTATAAAATTTTAACAAGTATTAATGTCATCCTGAAATGTGGGTTTGTCAGTAAAAATTGAACTTGCTCAATACACTCATTTCCATTCAATAAAAAAACAGATTCTTCAGTTCAAACAAGCCTACCTTTCGTCAGTCATTTCTGGTTTCTCAAGGAGGGCAGGTAAATCACGCATTAATCTACTGAGATCTGAAGCCATAGCCCCCAGTGGGATAAGTCCAGAAAGCAGCTCCACACACAGTTCCAAGGGCACATCAGTATCTACCTGCATCACTGAGCTTGACAACTCATCCAGCAAAGCTTTGGTCAGCATCTGCAGGACTGCCTTTTCAACTGTTTATGACAGAAAAAAAAAATGGAAATGGAGATTTCACTATACAAATGAAACTCATGTTCTGGGCCCAAATTTTTAAAAATAGCATGTAGTCAAAAAGTTCTGCAGTAACACAAAAATGATCAATTGACAAAAGTGTCATGGTGTCAGGCTCTACTGTTGACTTTGCACATGGCACTCATTTTTAATTTACTGATCAATTATAGACTGCCTGGTCAAAAAAGAAGTTACCAATGATGGAAATTCTTAAAAAAAAAAATTTTTTATTTGATAATTATTTGATTATGTATTAGCTGGTAACAATTCATTAAACCTTAATGGATACAGTGAGTAGCTTCTTAATATCTTTACAACCATATCAGAAGACCTGTTCCATAGTCGTAGATGGTGTGTTGTTTCCCCAAGGTCAAAAGAAAAAGGAAAAACTAAACAGATTGATAAAATTACTTAAATTGGGTTTGGAATTTTACAGTACAGTATATTATCAAATACTATTTCATGAGAACTCATAGAATTGGGACTAAGCTTTATGGCCATAAAAGAACACTGGTTAGTAAGGGGGGCGGGGGGGGGGGGAATCTCAGTTTGCTAAGGAGCAAAAAGCTTTTGGAGCTATTAAAAAATGTCATGGTCTGAGGAGTCCATATTCACCCTAGTGCAGAGCACAGGGCATGGCATGTGCATTGTCCTCTGTACAAGATTCTGAAGGCAGTGTTATGATCTAGTGTAGGGTTGCTTGAATTAGTCAGGGCAAGTCTCAGCAACAATAAGCTGACTATCTGAATGTACTAAATCACCAGGTTATCCCATGGACCCAAAATTTTTCTTCCCTGATGACAAGGGGATCCAGACTGACAATGCACCTAATGATTGAGAGTGGTTCTGGGAGCATGAAGAATCAAAATTCTTTGAGACGTGCAGGAGAGGACAGCTTATGCAATGCCACAACATTTATTTCTATCCAGAGTTGTAGTAATTTTTGTAGTTGGATTGATCATCTTAACCAAAAAGTACTATAACTCTGGATGGAAATAAATGCTGTGACGTTGCATATATTTATTATGTACAATATAATGGCAAATGCACACTGTAGATGGATATACAAACTGTAAAACAAAAATTATCAGTGTTTGTGACCTACTTTTTGGCCAGGCAATGTAAACCAATATGGGTTTACGGAATGAGGCTTTTAACCTTAAAATAAATGTTTCCAAATGTCCACACACCAATTTAATAATACATAAAAAGGTAAACCTTTGTTCTGTTAATTTATCTGACAATAAGTGGTAGTATCTTACTGTCTTTCGGTCTGCAGGGGTCTTCATTGGTAACCTGCTGAAGGTAGCTGCTCAGTAAAGAAAGGAAGCTGGTGTTCTGAGCTATGATGTGGGCAATGTCAGTCTGTTCTAGGCACCAAAGCTCGAAGGTTAGACAGTGAGTGGAACAGTTCTGCACCAGTAGGGCTGCAAGTTCTAAAGAAGAATGGCACTGGAGGCAGTGGAGAACGATATCAGTGGGGATCAGTTTAGCACAGCCAGGCTCTCTGCGCAGCATCTACAAAAAATTATAAAAAATATTAATTAATAAATATTGTCCTTTTGATCAAATCGGCTTGTCGTTTTAACCATATACAGTTCAGTACACAGTGAAATGAAACAGCATTCCTCCAGGTCCAAGGTCCTACATTCAACATAAATTCACAAAACTAACTACCTAAGACACCCAATAAGCTGACTAGGTAAGACAAAACAAATTAACACCATAAATTAAAACTATCTATGAACTATACAAACGACGACAGCAGAAGACAACAAAGTGCACGTGCAAATGTGCAAACAAGATCTGTGACACTCTGTGATAAGTTGAGTTGAGGTAGTGCACCGGTATCAATATATTTAGGCTTTTCTTCCAGACTCTAAACTAACTGCAAGGGATCTCACATGGTCTCTCTCACACACCCACACCCCTTCATTTCACACAAAATTAGCAACTGTTCATTGAAGTGAAAGAAAATTTTGGATACTTACTAGTGATAATTAAGGAACCAATTAAGAAAGACAGTATAGTAAGTAAACTAAATATTTTTATTTGCTTACTATACTGTCTTTCTTAATTGGTTTTACTTTTTGTAGGCAATGCAAACCCAAGTTTCTATCTGTTTCAGTCACTCACTCATCGTCTATGCTTTATCCTGTATCCAGGGGGGCCTGTAGCCTATCCCAGGAACATTAGGGCACAAGGCGGGGTACACCCTGGACAGGGTGCCAATCCATCACAGAGCACTCACACACTCATTCGCACACTACGGGCAATTTGGGAACGGCAATTAGCCTAATCTGCATGTCTTTGGACTGTGGGAGGAAACCGGCATACCTGGAGGAAACCCACTAAGCACGGGGAGAACATGCAAACTCCATGCACACAGAGACGAACAGGAATCGAGTCTGGCTGGGAATCAAACCCGGACCCTGGAGGTGCAAGGAGACAGTGCTAACCACTCCATTGTGCCACCCTATCTGTTTCAATTTCAATTTGTTTAAAAAATAAAGACATACTATACACATACCTGTAGAAAAAAATCTTCCATTTCAACGCTGTAGCAAGAGCTGTATAGAGCTGCGAGACTGCGCAAGTGCACCTGAGACAGGCAGGACATTGTGTTTCCAGAGAGGTCATGAGATATGCTCTTGGTGAGTATTGTCAGGACAGCATGACCATACAGACTCATCCTGTCACCACCAGCCAACAGTCTTCTCTGAGGCAGCAGCAGCAGGGCTGATAGCACCTCACTCACACTGCACGGATCCATGCACTCAAACAATGCCAGAAAGGCTTCAACAGTCTGAGACTGTTTCACCAAAGACCTTGGAATGACACAAGTTCAAGGTTGAGAGTTAGGCTTTTAGTAGATTTTTTTTATGTATTTTTCCTCCAGATTTCAATGTTGATTTCTCACGATTTTAGAAATGGCCAATTCCCACCTGTTTCTTAACACACTCTACCATCCAGTGAATATGCAGGCTAATGTACTTCCTCTGTTGTACGTGTTAATAAACTATATGTCAGCTGCTGTGGTTAAATATTCACGCCCTTTCAGTTTTTGCACTATATTCAAAAGTAGTTTCTGACCAAGAGTAATTAAATTCAAGAGTAATTTCTGACCAAGTAATCTTGTAAGGCATTCCATGTGTGGTGATAATAGAGCGTAACAGCACTGAGATACTTAACTAATACTTAACAGTTAAGTATAGTCTAAAGCACACTAAAAAGGCAAGAAATGTACCTACTTCGAACAATCTAAAATATAGAACACATTGATTAGGGGCCTCAGAGTGGCGCAGTGGTAAAGCGCTCGCCCAATCATCCGGAGATCGCTGGTTCGAACAACGGGTGATGCTGTTTTCCTCTCAAAGCCGGAGGCATAGAGAGAGCTGATTGGCCAAGCTCTCTCAGGGAGGAGGGGTGAGAGGTACTTCGCGCTCCCACATTAACGACGGCTCTACAAGCCAATCAAGTAAGCGGAAGGAGTGGATAGCGCTGTTCCTCCGAGTGTGTTACGCCGCCCCCAACAAGCAGTTCGAAAAAAAATGGTCGGTGACGTCACGTGGGTCGGAGGAAACACGTGGGTAGTCTACGGCCATCCCTACTGAGTGGCGGTGTGAACTTAATGTGGGAGCCCCTAGTGACTGGGAGGAATTGGACATGACAAAATTTGGGGAGAAAATCGGGCCAAAATTGGGGGGAGGGGGAATAAAGTTTTTTAAAAAAATTAAAAAAAAGAACACATTGATTAGGTGTTCTTTCATACTTTAGATGCCTTTAGTGTTAAAGTACAATGCTGGAAATAATAAAAAAAAAATAATAATAAAAAAACTCTGAAGGAGAAGTTGTGTCTCCTTTTTTATTTCATAGACAGAGAGAGAAAGAGAGAGATACATAGACAGACATACACTTTGCAGCATCATCTTTTGTTATAATAGTATTCAGAGTTCATGTGCCAACTGGGATCTGATTCACTCAGTATTAAGAGAAACCATATGGTAACAAAGTATTATGGTGGTATACCTTCTGCTCAGTTGTAGCTCATTGAGCAAGGCTTGCTGTATGGCTGACAAATAAGGGCTGATGACCTCCAGGGCATGAAGGGCTCTAAGGGTCTCAACACAGAGCGTCAGCAAGTTGAGCACACCCTGAGTCAGTTGACCACAGAGCTGCCGCACCCTGTTTATGTCCAGGGAGGGAGATGGAATTACTCCCATCTCTAATGAAAAGAACCATTGCTGCAAAACTGGGTGATTGAACACCAACCTGAACACAGCAAGTAAAACCTGATGCAAGGTAGAAAACAGTAATGAATATTATGCATTAAAATAAGGCATAATAAGAATAAAATACTCATGATAACAAAAATTAAAAAGTATGCAAACATAATATTTAAACCATAATATAATATGAGTCCTAATGCACATTATGTCCGAAGTTAGTTTCATGGCTATTCATAAGGGGAAAAAGCTCCTTAAGAATAAGAATTCTTCCCTTAAGGAACTTACTTTTGCTTCTCCTGCATTGAACTATGCCAAATTAAAAATAATTACAATACAATAATTTTTAAACATATTGCAATTTAACTTGTTATATATAACTATTAAATACCCTATTTAAAATTTCAACAGTATTTACCAAGGCTAGCAGCAAATAATGGCACAAATGATCACACAAAAAATATGCCAAAATTTGTTAGACTTTGAAACTTTTTGAAAAAATATTATTGAATGTCACGCACAGAGACTAAATAAATTAAATTAATCTTCAAAAAAAAAAAAATGTATCTGTGGTTCAGGAATAGCAGTTTGAGACAGCTACATTTTATCTAACATTTTAAAATTCCTCATTCCTATGCATACATTTTTGTGATGGCCCATCCAGACTTTCAGTTTCAGTTTTAAGAAAAACATTATAAAGTTCTGAGTGTTTTCCGAGATGTTTATACAAGTTATTTGTGTTTCCAAGTGATGTAGCCTCTTTAACCCTTCTTTAAGTCTTGCACTGCACCGCCATCTGACCAGTGACTGCTTTTAAATCAGCAAAATTACAAAGTTACAAGTTTTTTTTTTTTTTTATGGCCCAGACTGTTTTCTTTCTCATCTGCTGTATTCATATTACTATTCAAAAACCAGAAGATTAGCCTTTCTGTGGTCTCTCCTAAACCACACACCACCATGTCAAAACTATCCAAAAACATTCTGAAGGAAATAACCATACCATCATACACATTGATTTGAAATGCAGTTGCTCAAACAAGCAAACAAGCGCTCCACTGATTGGGAATCATCGCTCCCCCTTGCAGTGATATAAATAAAACTATTAGTTGTCAACAACTACAAACATTTGTACCTGCTCTTTGCTGACTTCTTGAATAGCTGTAACGTTCACATCAAAATAAGAAGATTCCTCCTCCTGTGTTTCTGATGGGGTAGGTGGGGTTTCAGGAATGCTGAATAGTTTGAGAAACAAAGCATGTAGAACCATAAGCATACAGTCCACAACCTCGACTGCCTGGTCTTCAGGGGCCTAAACCAATATAAGCAAAGAAAACCTTTTTACTTGGGAATCCATAGCTTGGGCACCATATTATTTTTTGCAGAAAAACAGAATTTACCAAGCAGAATGTCTCTACAAAATATTGTAGATACATCAGCGTTTGATTGAAAGCCCCAATAAACTTTGGTAATTTTAAGGTGGACAAAAACTGCTCTAGATCCTTCCAGAATGAGTCCTGAAGAAAAGTTCCAGGTCCTTCGCAGTAGCATGCCTTCAAGTAGGCAGAAAAATCTAAAACAGTCACAGAAGTAGCGGACTGCACCAGGGTGAACTGTAGGAGGTAAACATATTTTGGATAGTAAGTTAGTAAGAAGTCTTTTGAGCTTCAAATTTAAAAAGACAACATATGTACAGTTGTGTTCAAAATAATAGCAGTCCAACGTCAGTAAGCAGATCAATAATTGTTTTTGGGAGAAATTATATTTCTTCATGGTAAATATTTTACTTGTACGTGTAGTGGAGTAATAGAAAACCAACAGACCCAACAGTCATGATTGGATGCACCTGATTCTGTGTAATTTAATCATT
>JAQMYJ010000018.1:10038186-10068997 GCA_030014305.1 Clarias laeviceps | reverse complement strand
TTTTGGAAGGAAGGAAAGGTGATTGGCTGTGAATTATGGAGAATTTTGGAAAAGGGCAAAGATGATTGGCTTTGAATTTTGGAAGGCGAGAGACGTGATTCGCCGAAAGAATCACGTCTCTCGCCTTCCAAAATTATAAAAGTGACTGTTCACACTACTCACTTTTATAAAATCTTAAAAAGGGCTCGATTGTGTGTAAGTGTGTAAATTCTCTTTTGCTAAATGTAATCTAACTTACTATCGATCTCTACTAGTGTGTAGGATTTGTTTTATTAGGGATTTAGACGTGTGTTTAGAATATACACCCAAGGGCCAACCAGCATTAGCTTCCATGTTCAATTTTAATCTATAATAGCTGTTCCCATATGTATGTTCTTCCTTAATCATGTAAAGATTAGCACATGTATCTTTTTTTTACATTCACAAGTACATCTCCAACTGACTCTGATGATGACAATTAGCCTGTCAGAAGCAATGACATAATTTTCTGGAATTTTCTATGCTGAAATAATCCATCTGCAAACAATTATTGTAAAACTACTTTCATGCATAAAATATATGTCCTAATCAAGTTGCCAAAAATCTAATGCTAATAAAAATCTGTTTTAATGACTACAGTCTGATTGTATATATAAATTTACATTCAAATACATTGTAAGTATGTAAATTATAAAGATGAAACTTGTCTATTTTGGACAGACAATAAGAAGACATCATCACTAGAGCAGGATATGATTGGGAAGATGAATGGATCAAGACAACAAGAGACATCAAGAAGACTTGCAGCAAGATGGATTGACACATTGACCTCAACAATGGACATGAAAATACATAAAAATTGTTCGTCATTATGGATCAGATTCAAACCAATGGCCATTATCTAAATACCGATCCATTTCCTATGGGTAGATAAGTCAAATGTTAAAAAATGAGGTCTAAAAAAAAAGTCCCCCATAAAAATAATATTGGGAGACAATGCAATGCAAAACCAACTCAGTGTTCAGAAATAAAAATATTAGATGAGGTTAATGGCTCAATAACAAGAAGAGATGGTATTGATCCATGGAGTTTAACAGCTATTAACTCAAAAGATGACTGATCAGGCAGGGACAGTGAGGTTACCTTACCCCAGGTAAGATTCCTCTGAGGTCTCTTCTACAGGAGTGGTCTCTCATACACTGACTGCAGCCTCACTCCACTCCTTGTGAATCTCTCCCAATATCTTGAATAGACATCAACTGTTAAAGACTTGACAGTCTTTTTAAGGCTGTGGTAATCCCTGTCCCTTGTGCACCCTTTCCTATCACACTTTTCCCTTCCAGTCAACTTTATATTAAATTGATACAGCACTCTAATACAACAGCCATGTTATGATCTTTTTTGCATGCAACGTTTGGGTTTATATTTATATTCTGTGTGCAAAAAAAAACAGTCCTGAAATGTGAAAATGGCTCCTTCAGACCAGGTTCTAATCTTTTTCAGAAGTGTTCAGAAGTCATCCAGACCCACTCTGGACCTGTCTGACTCGTCCTGGTGCCCCACTTCTGGTTGGAGATCTCGTCGCATGGATGCCCCATGTGGTCTGCCTGGGATGCATGTGGTGTCTGGGGACGGTCCCACTTTATTACAAAGGCGGTCCTGGCCTCAGCTAATGCTGACAGTTGTTCTCTGAGGACATGTGACTCCAGTCGCTCGATAGTACAGGACTGGAATTTCCTATAAGTCTACCTGAGCCTCCAGTAACAAACTGGACTCCATTTAAACTTAAAGACATCAACTGTTAAAATTGACATTAACTGTTAAAATTTTTCCTTGCCATTGTTGCCCTCGACTTGCTCATCAGGGACAATCTTATTATTTTTCTTTCATACACATTCACATTTCATACAAACTTTCCTAATTTTTTTTGATTGTGTAAAGCTGCTTTGCGACAATGACAATTGTTAAAAGTGCCATACAAATAAAATTCAGTTGAATTGAATAAGTGTAAATGAATGAATGTAAATGCAATGTAAATTCTGGTGTAAAGAAGTCTTTATTATGTTTTTGTTGCTGTTTGCTCTGTGGAGGTTACTTAGTGCTTTCATTGCATTAGGCTATGTGCAATGTACACCAATACTATGTGCACCTGGGTACACTCTCTGGTAGCATGGCCAGAACCTATAAATTCCAGGAGTCATGAATTCCATCAGCAACAAAGCGCAGCTTTATTGTGCTACTGGGGACTCATTGTCCTCAGACAGCCATGGGTGGAGATCTCAACCCTTCAATGTTGAACCCAAACTTATGCCCTTCTTCTTACAAACGCATGGACTGCATCTTTCCTGAAATTTCAACAAATCTTTCCTGACAGAGTTGCTATTTAGCTGGCATATGCAGTAGCCAATGCAAAGTTAGCCCAGCTAGCTGTATTTGCTGGGGTTTGATCCTGGGACCTTTCGAGCAGTAGTCCAATGCCTAACTACAGAGCTACCCCGACCCTATTATTTATTTAATGCAAAATTTTTTTTGATGTAACCAAATAAATACTATATAGTATACTAATACTATACTACATGGAATACTATATATTCTATATGTTTACTTAGAACAGATACAGTACCTTAGGTTTCAGACAAATCATTAATAAAACCCTCCCTTACACAAAGACTCAAATAAACAAGCAAGAAGTGAATCAGAACCTTATACTTATATCTAATATTTTATAATCTAATATTTTATATTCACCACCTGCATTGAAATACTCACAGTATGGAAACATCTGTTTAATAGTCTCCTATGATATTTTAATCTTCTCGAGTGTGTACATGTGTGTATCTCTTTATAGCAGGTATACAGTGTACAAACATAGCTCATATAACAACAAAACACAGCATCTTTATTATGTTTCTAAAGATAAGCATTTATCCATTTATCCATTGGAAATGTGTAGTGTGTATGTGAAAGGGACAAGTGAGAGACAGGGAGAGAGAGAGAAAGAGAGCGAGTAACAGACAGACAGACAGAGAGACAAGGAATGCTCAGCTGTTCATTTATTTCAAGTCATCTTTTTTTAGTATACATGTCAAATATTTTTCCAAATGTATATGCACTCTCTCTCTCTCTCTCTCTCTCTTTCACACACACACACACACACACACACACATACACACACTCGCACAAACATACACACACAGTTTATAAAGGTACTGGACATAATCTAACGTTCCCAGTTAGGAACAGTTTTTAAAAAATTAGGTTTTTTTAATAAATATAGCAATATAGCTAGTGTTTCTTACTCCCACACATGTAAGGCCATTATTATAAGTATTTTAGTGCTCTTTCTACTCCAGGAAATCTAGTTCACATGAACAAATTAACTATGAACAAATTCTATTAAGCAATATATTGTGTTATTTCTAAGCAAACAGTTGACACTCAGACAGCTGTACCAGTATGACTCTCTTTCTTAATGCTGCCTTTTTGCTGAGTAGCTCTGTCATCCTGGTAATTCGACTGGGAGGTCTCAGTCTTATGAATTGTTTTAAATTTGGATCTTATATCCACACACACACACACACATATATTTTTATATTATATTTTTTATTTCTAATAAACTTTCTTATGCCTTTTCTTAACCACTTCTCTCTAGCATTTTCTTCACTTCTCTGGTGTGTCTATGGCCAATCCACTCTTTCCTTCCTCTGGAATATGGGTAACTTTTTCCTTGGATACAGGCCCTTCCCGTTTGATTTCTGTAACAACCTCTGTGTAGGTAACTTCTGGGCTGGTCTTCTTGCCTTTTGGTGGAGTCACAGCAGGCTCTGCCTCAGCACCCTCCTGGCCCTCAGCAACAGCACGTTCCTTCTTGAGAATGGCGGGAGCTTTTTTAGCGATGTTTTCCTTCAACCTTTCACCACTCTGCCGCATCTTCTCCCGCTGCTCATGAGGAATGATCTTCTCACCTAGGGTGTTGATCTTGGTGCCCAATGTCTGGCCTGTCTTGCTTAGGCTCTCTTTAGTCTTGCTGAGGTTCTCCCGTGTTCGGTCACGGGTCTTATTCATGTTTTCTTTGGAAAAAGCAGCTTTGATGTTGTCTATCCCTTTTAAGCCTGTCTGCTTCAGACGTGCTGCCCTTGATGACTCTGCCTCTTCCACCACCATATACTCCTCATCAGATGAGAGATCTGCAGGGACTTCATAATTGTCAGGCTCCACCTCAACATTGGCCAACCCTACATCCTTAGGGGTTTTTGTCACAGCAACTGAGGGAACTTCAGCCTCACCCTTAAGGAAGAGAGAGAGAGAGAGAGAGAGAATGAGAGAGAGAACAAAGAGAAGGGGGGAAAAAGAAATAAAAATATGTTTTTGTTCAGTTAGTCTTAACTTAAGGCCAATATTTTATATAGCATCTTCCAAGTGACTAAATGAAAATGGAAATTCGTCAGAGTTTTTAACTGACAACAAAAGGCTGATGACCTGCACCCCAAAAACTGTGTGGAGAAGATTGACGTAAATTCAACAAACATTCCTTGAGACTATCAAGACAAAATGCAGAAAAGATATACAAAAAACATGAGTGTTACAATGTATATGTGTTTCTGTGTATATGTACCTGGTAGATGACCACTCTGAACTTGTTTCTGGTGAGAAGTTCATCCTGCGTACTCTCGACTTTCTTTACACGAACATTCTGCTTCTCCACACGTGAACGCACTTCCTTCACATGAGCACTTACACGCCGGGCCTTCTGCATCAGTTTGTCTACAGTGGTTGCTGTGGAACCGTGGTTCTGGACCAATTTGAGCAGCTCTGATTGGACTGTAGAAACAGAAGTCTCAAGCTGATGTTGCCGTTCTTCCATCCGTTGCTGACTGGCCTGCACACCATCAATGATAGTGGAGACACGTTCCAGAAGAGACAGGATGGAGAGTGCAGACACCGGCTGACCGGACTCATCCTCAATGCCCAGCACCATGTCTCTACCCTTATCCATTTCCTACAATCACTTACAAAAGCTTACAAAAACAACCACTGTTGGTTTAGAGAAGATAAAGTCCTCAACCACACATTTATCCTGGTCGGCAAGGAGAACTGCAAACTGTGAGACTTAGAGAGAAAGAGTAACAATGCAAAGACCAAGATCTGTCCTCCCAGAGAACCAGCACCCTGACTAATTGCCCCCACTCATACATCTCACAGATATAAATAAGTACAGCTGTAAGAGGACACTGGGCATTTTGGGAATCAGCAAAACAGGGAAACAAAATGGAAAGCCCCGATAGTTTAAAAAGTCTCAAGAGATATACAAATGCATTTTGTGTGTATTATACTAAGTGTCTGATTAACCCTTAAAATATTTAGATTGAGGTTGGAATAGTGTTACATACTGATTTTTTTTTTTTTTTTTTTTTTTTTGTGTGTGTGTGTGTGTGTGTATGCGTAAGTGATTAATTTGGCTGCAGAAGGACCAACCCACCAATACTTAACTAACTCAACTTGGACAGCAGCTGCAGCTGTCCCATACACTGTAACATGACCTCATGAGTATTTCTGCACTCTGACATTTAAGAACTACACCTCCCAATGTTCCCCCAATTGTGAGGTCCGTTTGAAACTTATTTAAACAATAAGAATATTTCTCATATGTAAAAACAATGCAAAGTGTGGTGATAATCTTTTTATGTCTCTTCTAAGTGGTGGAAGGGTTGGTAGGGTTGTCTGAGATGATCATTAATGCAGTATCTCAAGAACAAGTGTTTGAAGGTTTATAGCATTTTAACTGGATTCAGCAGATGGACTTCTAAGATTTTGGAACTGACCCAAACAGGGTCAAAGTCAAACTAAGATCAAATGTCTAAAATATATTTTTTTATGTCTTCCTTCCTGTTTAACATATGTTACTGGTTTATGTTCAGCAACATGTACAGCTCCATTTCCTGACTATCCAAGATTTTGAAGGATTTACAGTCAGGTCAATTCCTTAAGTATTTGGACAATGACAATTTTATTTTTAATTTGTAAGCGTTTATATAGGCTGTCACATTGGGTTTGAACTGAAGCAATCTAGAGGTGATCAAAGTGTTTCAAAGATTTTCAGATTTTTTTCAAAAGTTTTCACAAAAACCATCAAATTACATTGTCATAGTTCCTTGATTTTCACTGTCTGATAAGCAGTTTCTTGGTCAGGTGTGTCCTGATTCTTTGTTATTTCATTAAAAATTACGAAGATAAAAGGTCTTTAGTTCTATGTGCTAAATTTGCAGATTTTAACATTCATGTTTGCTGTCTGTCTGATACACTGACTAAAGACTTTCTAAATACTATTGATTTTTTTTAACCTTATGCAATCAGTACACAACCCTACACATGACCATGGCCATATATTGGAACTTGTTAACTTACATGGCCTGCTTGTTTCTGCTGTGGAAGTAAGTGAGAGCCGGTTCTCTGATCACTTACCTGTCCTTTTCACTGCTGTTCTTCTGTGGTCATTAGTCACAATGATTGTGATCAGAGATCACTTAAACGTTTGGTGAAATTATGATGAATTACTGAAATTATGAATATACTGAATGACCAGGTTTTTCAATCAACTGATTTCTTTCTTCCCTAATGGCTTAGGCATATTTCAAGATGACAATGCCATGATTCATCAGGGTCAAATTGTAAAAGAGTGGATCAGGGAGGATGTTACATCATTTTCACGCACAATCAGCAATCTTTGGGATTACTGGAGAAGACTTTACACAGCGGTAAACTCTCTGATCATCAATACAAGATCTTGGAAATAAACTAATGTTATTGGGACGGAAATAAATGTTGTGACATTGCATAAGCTTATCGAAACAAAGCCACAGCGAATGTTTGCCATAATCAAAGCAAAAGGCGTTCCATCTAAATATTAGAGTGTGTTACTTTTTTTGGCTGGGCAGTGTATTATTAAATTGTCTGAGGAACTTGAAAGTGTGACTTGCCCTCTCAATGAAAGTCAAACTGAATGTGTGTTTGGTGATCCATCCCATACATCTATCTCTACTTTAGATCTTCGTCCCCTAGCCCCTTATATGAAAACTTGTGTAAAAAAACTAAGTTAAGTATAACATTAGATAGTGAATTGAACTTTGAAAAAAGGTTGAATTCATCAGTTTCTTTAATCTAAGATTATTGAGTGAAGTCAAGCCATTCCTCATTTTAGGTAGTGATTCATGCTTTCATTAGCTCATGACTTGATTATTGCAATTCACTTTGATATGCATGTCTGTTCCTTATAGAGCCAACCAAGAGCCAACTACAAATGATGCTGTGATTTTTGCAATTGCATTTTGCATTAGCTTATCTTTGCATCTCAATTTTTAAATTCCTGTTAAAACCCTTAAAACCCAAGCGGCACAGATATGTGTTGCCAACATAGCGTCAAAGACGATTAAAAAAAGAAGAGGGAGACTTCAGATTTCAAACTGTGCATGTGGGTTTTTGGACATGTCAGGTAGAACAAAAGTAATCATTACTTTTATATAGGGTAAATTTTTACCACTACCAGAAAACGGGAATGACTTAGAACTCTCAAAATTAGCATATTATTATGATTTTTTTGGTCATAGAAACAACCGAAAACAACCATAAAAACACATGATCATGTGGATCTGTGCTATAGCTATCTTTGCATATGTGCATATGCGCCCATATGAAAGGTATGTTTAAAAAGTGGGCCTGTCTGCTATTGTGAATAGACAAGGGGCTGGGGGAAGGGGTTGGAATAGGGAGGATTGAGATTTTTTATTTTTTTGTAAATCAATCACAAATATTGTTCCTATGTGATCCTCAGAAAAGAAACTTGTCTCAAGGCCAAAGTTGTGTAGCTTCCAGTCATTGTCAGTGTCGGTCAGGCTGATATATGGTTCCACGCTTCAGCTCAACCACACGGTTGAGGCAAAAGCTCCACTGACAATATTGTAACTGCTAGTTTGTCATGGCAAGCTTTATTGTATTTATTAATTTTTTTTGCTTTAAGTGGTGAAAAATTTTGTTCTTTTTCCAGCTTTAACAGTAACAATTTTTTTTCTTGCATATTTTGCAAAGTACAGTATTATTTGTTGAAAGGTCTGACCTCTTATAGTCAAACTACCTCCATATTATTGAAATAGATCGCTTTTAGGTGCTAAATCATAAGAACCATGGTGCTACATACATATAACATGGATTTAACAACATAGGAATAAAAATGTACATTTTGGAAAAATGGGGCCTCAAAACATTTTAAACTCATATTTTGATGTCAATTGTCTTTGATGCAGATGCAGACACAAGAAGATGCAATTTACTATTTTAATTAATCTACTGGCATAATGTACCAATTTTGAGAGGTACAACATGCCAGGAGTGACTGGCTGTGCATGTATGATTATTTATATCTCAGGTGACTATAAGACAACATAGATGATCATTGCATTTTTAATTAGATAATGCGAAAACTTTTTGAAGTTAAGTAAATCTAATTTAATGAATAATATTTTTCTTACAAATAGGCTATCATTTGCTAGTACAACGCTTCATGTGTGAAATGTTTTATTGTTTTCTAGCAGGACTCTGTTCCTCAAGTAAACAACGCACACACCCAGCCATCCATATGATGTAAAAGAAATTTTGACATTTCAAATCAGGCTAGCTTATTGCATTGCTCCTTATGGACCAGAGCTGATGCTCATGTTGCCAGTATAGGCTATTTCAAAGGTGGACAGGGTTCAGCATGGATTGTTATGCATTATGTATTCTGACATCTTTCCACCTTCGGTCACCAATTAACTTTTTCAGCAACTGGACCTATAGTAGCTCTTCTGTGGGCTCGGACCAGACAGGCTAGCCTTGATTCACCACACACATAGGTAAGCCTTGCATGCCCCTGTAGCTGGTTACCATTTAATCTTCTATGGACAAGTTTTGGTAAGCACTAACCACTGCAAACCAGAAACACTACACAAGACCCATTGTTTTGACGATCCTCTGACCCAGTTGTCTAGTCATCACAAATTTGCCCTTGTTAAAATAACTCCACTTACTGCTTAATACATAACAGCCCTGATATGTCCCATTTGTAATGACAATCAGCAAGATTATGGTAATGAGACAATGATATTCACTTCACCTATGGTTAATATTATGGCTAATAACTATATATATATATATATAAATATGCATGCAAAGCACCATTTACAGCAGACTAAATTGGTCTCACATGAAATTATGTTGGTGCACACATACTTTATCTCTGGAAACCACACAAAGTATTGTAAAGGAGACATCTGGTTTATTGTCATAAAACTACACAACTGGGCAAAATTGTAATAAAATGCTATACAGCTCGTGATATTTTCAAACAAAAATGAGCCCCTAATATCGCTCTTCAATGAGGTTTCTTGACCAAGAAGCGTTTAAAGTGCAATACTAATCAGCATGAAATTCAGCAAAAAGTTCAAAGATTACACTGAATTTATTTGTAGGAATGTCAGAGATATTTGCTGTACAGAAAAATCAGAGCTTCATGGTAAAACATTTACTGAAATGAGACAATGCAACTTAGACAAACACAATGCAGGAACAGCCAAATGAAAAAAAAAAATACTTACAAGAATAAAACATACAGCAATAATCTTTTTTATTAGACAAACAGAAGCTTTGATTTTAAAGGCATGGAGTAAGTGCTGCCATTAAAAGCTCCATTTTATAAACAAAGTTTCTGCCCTCCATCTTGCTCCAGTGAACTTCCTTATATGGTCCTCGCAAAGAATTCCATTTCCCATCCTGTAGCGCATCACTTTTTGGGAGATCTTTAGCCTGGCAACGTGAAAACTGAACCAGAACCTTAAATCCACTTTCAGGCCCATTTCGAACTGGCAGGGAAGACACACGAGCGCGCGCGCACGCACACACACACACACACACACACACACACACACATTAATTTGATTGGAAGTATTTTCCTGGATTCTTATGAGCATCACTGTTTTTCTTTCTCCTGTTCCAAATAAATTCTTACAACAGTTATTATTTCAAGAATGGACATCACATGGACAACATGGATTAAAATACAGAAAAGAAAAAGAAGAATACACCTGAAGAAAAATTTAACAGTATGTGTCTTTATGTACTGGCTAATAGAAATTCATTGGAATAGAAAAAGTAACAGAAAAATAATTCATGGTCAATGGCAGCCTACTGAGGAGATTTTTTGGCATTTATTGGTCATACTGTTTAGGCAATGTCTGAGAAAAGGTCTACGAAGCAATATCTGAAAAAAGTCCAAGAAGCGGATTTCAGATTTATTGTTTACTGTAAATCACCACTTGATCTCAAACCGAATGCTTTTCAGTTAAAATAATAAAAATATAGATTTAGTCCTACCATTAAATACTTTCAAAGATCAAAATAAAAATAGAATAAGTATTGGACGATAATGGATATAAGTACCAATAATCCACTATTTATTTAAAATGTAATTGTTGGTGAACCAGCATAAAGATTTCTTGCCCTACAATTCCAAGAGAAAGAAATAACATGAAAGCAACTTTAAAAAACAATGTTTAACTGTGGTCTGCTTGTTTAGTTCCCACTGCACTATTCCACACACACAAAGCATGCACATAAGAGTTACAGGAAAAAAAAACTGCAAACAGTAAATGTGCATTATGTTACTGTGTCTGCATATACCTGAAATTGCATAAGCTCCATTTGGCGATGCCACTGTAATGGCAGAGGCATTGCCAATGCTCTCGATGGCTCCAAGTCCCACATGATTACTGAAGCTTAGCACATGCCAGCCCATTACCTTTGCCAACTGCTGTACTGCATGCACCTGGTGCTGAGACATCTGTAACACATCCGGACAAATAAAGTCAAATAAATGTAATTCTATATTTTCAGATCCTGTAAAATATTTTTCCTCCTAAAATCTTACACAGGTAAACATTTTACTAATATAAATAAAATCAATTATAATTATAAATTGAAAGTTAATGGTTATTAAATTGCGAATGGTCTCGATTTGAAAAAAATAATACATTTTTAAAAAGGGGTGAAAACCCAATTTAGGTACATGTTGTTTTTTTTTTCTTCAAATAAGACCATATGATGTGAAACACAATTTCCCCATATTTACAAAGATTTTTTTACCAGTTGCCTGTGTGGTTAGGTGTGATGGAGGTGGGTTATGTGGGATCCAACTGAACTGAATGGAATGAACAACATGGAGTGCCCAGGGTGCATGTTGTGTTGAATAACGCTTCTTCCTCATTTGGCTACCATACATAGTGTCCAACCTTGGAAGCTCAGTCCCATCAATGTGTTGGGCCTCCTTCACCATGCAAGTCCTTTCAGGTCAGCAGCTGTGCAGCTAACCTACACCACAATAGCACTCTTTGCAAGGATGCTCTCAAACAGTGTCTTTTGCATTTGGGCCGGTTTCATCTTTCTGAGAAGGAACAGTCTAAGTTGCACCTTTTTCACCAGGTGAGTTGACAGGCCATATCAGCTGTTGAGACACAAAGACTCCAAGGAACTGTAAGCTGTTCATTCAATATGTAGTGATATGCTGAGTGTCAGTGCTGATAACTTTTTTGAACCTTGGGCTGCTTGGGTTGCAAAACCCAACAGCATTGTCTTCCACACATTTGTTGGGCATTCTCTGTATTCCTTCAGTCTAATTATGCAACAGAGCAGGGGCAATATACTGCTGTGAATCACATCGAGAACCTTTCGGCCACATCCAAAAACAGTGACAAAGTGAAGGGGCCAAGCTCATTGTGCACCACTGGAAAGCCTGCTATTTGTTGTCTGACACTTTTTGCATGACCTTTTTTTCAGAGGTTTCAAAACACAGTGTCTCTGATCCTTCCACAAGCAGTTGCTGCAACTCAAAGATGTTTGGAGACAGTTAAGGGGTTGAAGAAAAGGGGTTACACCCTCCAAAACACCCATTTTGTACAGATGTTTAGATGATATTTATTCGTAAGGAAAGTTATGTGTCCAGTAAAGTTCACGGTAGGTTTTGAACAACTAGAAGTTGTGACACACAGGCTTAAAAGCAAGCATATGTGAATAAATTAATAATTATTAACTTTCATTTAATGATTGTATACAGCTTAGAATTTTGTGGCAGACTTTTGTGAAATTTATAATTTATGTAAATTAAAAAGTAAAAATTAAACTCTTTGGAACCATTTAGGAATTTTCAGCGGATAATGATTAACACAAATTTCACAGAATCATTAGATGTATAGGTGTGTTTAAATTCCTGCTGCCCAAGATTACTAATAAAATTTATGTAGCTATTGAGCTCCTGTGGGTTTGCATATTTACCTGAGATAATAAAAAGTCTTGCAGCTCTTGCTCTTGGTGGGAAAGAGTGATGACACGACCATCTCTGTGCACAACTCTGATCTGCTCTACTCCAATGTTCAACTGTAGCTGGATAGACCTGAGGTGTGTGAAAAGAAAGATCATTTAAGTATGTAATATTAGTTCTTGGCATGAAACAATTAAAAAAAAAAAAAAAAAAAAAAAGAAGTCACAAAATGAGACATCTTAGAAAGGCATTACAAGCTCCTCACAAAATTGACATGAATATTAAGCAAGCATACTAGGCTCCCATGTAAAACTTCATACTACATTCTCAGAGGCTGCTGCATAATGTGCATATACAGCTAGAGATCAAATATTAAATTAAACATATATCTTAATATGAGCAGCAATTTAATCTCATCAGCATTTTGGAACACTTTTATTTATCATGTCTAATTTATACGTATTTTATTCATTAATCACTGCCATCAATATGGCAAAAGACTACAAGCTATATATACAGTACAGTGATTATTTATAACATTAACACCACTCCCAGGTGATCTGAACAACATCAATCACCAACTATACACCAGTTAACTTGTGACAGGATCATGGGCACCCAAGTCTCACCCATAGCTCTGAGGACCAAGTTTAGCCCGTGCGATTAGATCCCACAATAAAAAAAAACAATGCAGCACAAATTGCCCAAAACCATCAATGCTGGCCACAACACCCTGGGTCCAGTCAATTTGAGCACCCATGAAACCTGATTAAGCACCCGTGCAACCCATAGCACACAAAGAATCCGCTGCCAATATCCTGGTGCCAGAGACCACAGCACATCCTCATAGGCTTTAATGGAGCCACGTCCCGAGGTGCCAGAGTCACCCCAGTGGCACAAGAGGAACCCAAAACATAAGTGCTTTTAATATTATGGCTGATCAGTGTATATACAAACTGGCTAGAATCTTGGTCAGAATTCAGTATCCACTCTTACTTGCAGATTTGCTCATAGCCTTGAGAAGTGATGAGCACTTTGACGCTGGACTCGTAAACATCATTAATATTGGACCAATGAGCCTGAATCTGAGGATCCTCAATACGACTTGCCAGGCTGTCAATGGTTCGTGCCGTCCTAAAAGAAAAAGACGATGGTACATTAGTTCCTACAATTGTATACAAAGTCTATGCACCTATAGCTCAAGTATCTGCATTACCTGCTCCGGAGGAAGATATGTTTGGCTTGTTTCACTATTTTCTCCAGCAAACCCTCATTGTGCTGAAGCAAGCTGATCTCTGCCTTATCAAATGCCATTGGTCCAGCTACCCGCAATCGCTTAGGGACAAATGGGGCACTTGCAGGGTGGGGCATCACAGATGAGCTCAAGGTCTGTTTATGGAACTAAACACAGAAGTATGGACACTTCACCATAGTAACAGTAACTTTTTTAGGCATCATTGCACTGGGATACATTGCATATATAATTTATATTATTGTCTCCTTAAGTCTATTTTTAGTCTATTTTTATTTTGTACATACATATTTTTTTTCTGCACAGTCTGGAGTGTGTCGCATTGCATTTTACTACTGTTGTACTTGTACAAATAAAATTCTTGAAGATTTACTCAATCAGAAATGTCTTGCTTTCATTTCTACCTACATATAAGAGCATAACTTTCTTGATCTGGTCACTTTACACCTCAGGCAGCCCTCATGTCTGTGTTTCCTTCTGGCTCTCCCTTTTAGTTATGCTGTCATAATTAGTCCTGCCGGAGTCCCTGCTTACACTCTGCACAAAATATACATTCACATTATACATTGTTTGACTGTGACCATACCTAACTGCCTTCTCTCCTTCTCTTCTGCTCTCTCCTCTTCTCTCTGTTCTCCTCTCTCTCTCCCTCTACCTGTCTCTCTGTCGAGCTATACATGTCGCTCCAGAGCTGCCAGTGATCCAGTCTGCCCCCTGGAGCTGTCTGACTCATCCTGGTGTCCTGCTTCTGGTTGGAGATCTCGTCGCATGGATGCCCCGTGTGGTCTGCCTGGGATGTGTGTGGTGTCTGGGGATGGTTCTACTTTTCCACGAAGATGGTCCTGTCCTCAACTGATGCAAACAGCTGTTATCTGAGGACTTGTGACTTCAGTCGCTCGATAGTTCAGGATTGGCGTTTCCTACAGTCTAATCGAGCCTCCTGGACTCAATTTTAACTTCAAGATTCTTCAAAGAACTTTATTAATCCCAAAGGGAAATTGCTTAAACAATTTATCTCCTGTTTTACTGAACATCCAGTCTGACACATTATGATGCAGATCAATTCCTGTTATCCGTTTCACCCAAATGAGGATGGGTTCCCTGTTGAGTCTGGTTCCTCTCAAGGTTTCTTCCTACTGCCATCTCAGGGACAGTCTTATCATTTTGATTCATACACGTTTACATCTCATATAAACTTAAATAATTCTTTTGATTGTGTAAAGCTGCTTCGCGACAATGTTAATTGTTAAAAGTGCTATACAAATAAAATTGAATTGAATTGAAATGAATTAAATAAGATTGTTGTACATATGCTCATTTGTTGTGATAGAGCACTTTGGGGACTTAGAGCCACTGCCAGGAACACTGACCAGAACACACCTTACATGGGCCTGCAGCCCATGACAGTACTCCATTAATCAGATTTTGCATAACTTGATTGTGCACTTATTTCTAACTTTCAAGGGCCATTCTGCATTTATGCACATGCTAATAAGATGATATGAGCAGATGCAATGAAGGCATTTGTGTTTTTGTGTACCTCTCTAATAAGTTGATGCAGGTTGTGTTCCAGCACATATAAATGATCATCTGGTTTAGTTTTTTCTGGTGAAGCTCTCTGGTTCTTCTTATCCGTAGTAGAGTGACACAGTGAGATGGACAGTTGAAGTCCTACAATTAACAACTGACTGTTAGGTATAAACACAGCAATGCAAACACATACCTCTGAATGGAAAAAAAACACAGCCAGGCAAACTTAAATGAGATACAATTACATATAATCCTGCATGTATAATTTATATTAGCCCCTTTATGCTAATTATGTTAGACCCATTGCACACTCATGCAACATATGTGCTCACATACACATATTTATATAATTATCATATAATTTTTGACCATTATATTATTGAGCTGTTAGGTCAATTTACCTGGAAAAGGCTGTGAAATTATCTGGTTTTTGACAACAATGTGTGGAATGTGGGATTTTATCTGCACTGCCTCACGAGAGAGCTGAGCAAATATCTCCTTACATAGCAGCACGTTTTGAGCAGCTTCCAGTTTTAGGTGCCATGCCTGGGAGCCTTAGGGAGAGAGAAAATGAAGAATGATAGTTTTAAAACAAGAATCTGGCGTTACATGACTTGAACAAAGCACAGACTTCAATCGCCCTGGTTGGAGAGTGTCCCTAGGAAGATATTTGGGAATTGGCTATGATTAAATTAGTTAGGGGAAAGAAATTTATATCTAATGATTTTGATTTATACTCATTTTTCACATAGAAAATTAAACATTCATAATTTTCATTTGATCCTATAAAGCTGCTTTGCAACAATTGTTGTTGAATTAAAAGAAAGAAAGAAAGAAAAAAAGAAAAAAAGTTAAAATAAATTTAAAATAATGATGTGTGTCTCTTAACCATGTGTATTCTGTGGTTTATATGGCCAACCTCAAGTAAGTTAAAAGTTTTACTCATTACCTGACTTGGCTTTAGGTGGTTTCCTGAAAAGATTGACTGTCCCCAGATCTCCTATATCAGCAGACTGTTTCTGGATGGACACCTGCACATGAAATATATAAATAAAACTGAATTGAATTGAAAAAAAGAAAATACAAATTCATTACACAAGCATGGCATAGCAATCCATCAATATGACTTGGGTCAAATACAATATTTCATCTTCATCTTTACCTTAATGTATGCAGAGCCCTCTAGATCACTTGGAATCTGGACATTGAGTGGACAGTAATCATCTGGAATTTTCTTATCCAAATCAATATCTGTGTTTTTAATCACCTCAAAGGTGCCATGATGAGTAAACAATGACCCTTTAGGGGTGTGAGAACATGTGAATTACACGAGAGTATATTCTGTTAAATAACTATCATAAGTATTAATAAACAAAGTCAGAGCTGCAGACACACCTGCGCTACGGTAGCTTAGATCTCCAAGGATTTTGTCTCCAACTTTGCGTAACTTCCACTGCGAGCGCAGGTGTAGTAGTTCTGCATTAAAATCACGTTGACGCCACTGCTCCTGACTCTCTGCTACAGACTTATTTAGCTTCTCTGCTCCCCTCAATAGCAACTGGGCTGCAGTCGCCAGAGACTTCTTCTTACTGATCAACTGGAAAACTTGAGGGGTCTGGAAACCATCACACAGACATGGTGATTAAAATTATTGAGCAATCTATTACATATTACAAAGGACAAAGACAACATTAAAAGTAATCAACACAAACAATAAACTTTATTTAATAAAAAAATATATATTATACTGTATAGTTTTATGTATATTTTTTCTGAAAACACATATCCTTTTGCACTTGGCAGAACGAACTACCTGTGACTGGCGGAACGGGTGACCGGCAGCTAACGACCGACAGATTAACAGGGGTGAAAGTAATTTTTAAATCTTATGGTACTATACAGCCAAAAGGTGAGGAGATTAAAACATGGAGGTGGTGGACAGGCCTGTAAATCTTGTAAGCTTCTCTTTATATATATCCACTTACTCTGCTTTAAAATATCAGCCACGTTAACTTCTGGGTTCAGGGGATAAATCCCAAATGGTTTTAAAAGGGAAGCTAGTGTGTACAATCACTTGTTCCACATGTTAAGTAGTGCACTTGATGGTGTCGTACTGCATGGTTTGTTTTCAGAGCTGGTTTCCCCTACTTTAAAGATCTTTGTCTATTTGATCACAGTGCTCTTGTCTCTGTAACTCTGCAAATGCATCGCTTGTGATGTAGACTATGTTGTGTAGCACCTTTGTAAAGATGAAGATGTCAATGATCTATGCCAGATAATAATTAAAAAAATTATTACTTTATATAAAATATAATCACTTTTAATAAAATAATCACTTTTGCATTTTTTTCGATACAGCCATTGTGCAAAAGTAATGCATCTTTTCACACAGATTCAAGACAATAATTATTAAATATGGCCAAAAAATTCTTATTTAAGTACAACTTAAATTGTCACTAACTAGGGAGTTAGCCACAGCCTCAGAAGCTTCTGAGGCTGTGGCCAATACATTTGTTTTTAAGGTCACTGGCAGTCGTATAAGCATTTCACTGCATATCGTACTGTGTATGACTGTGTATGTGACAAATAAAATTTGAATTTGAATTTAAAACAGAACGCTTAGAGAGAATACAGTATCATATTTTCTTACTTTGACAACAATGGAATCCTGCGATACTGGATCAAGAGCCATATACTTCTTCTCCTTAATAACACTAAGCATGTCGTGCAGGACACACATCTCAGTCAGAGAACTCCGCAGATGGTTCCTCACGGAGTCCCATGGCCACGAAGAAGGTTGGAATTTTACCAGTCCTGTAAAATTTTGGTTAATGCATAACAGATACTTTTGCTCTGGAAAGATTTTTTTTTTTTTTAATTTCCATCGGCAATGAAAGCAATGATAGTGAACAGGCTCATAACCCCAGCTCACCCTCCTCCCCCTCTAGGTCTTGCTTGCTCCAGTCAGACACTCGGCTTTGTCCATTTGGGTCCTCTTCATCAGAATCAGAGCCCTGGCCGAAGTCAATACGCTGTGCAAGCTTCGCAAGGTTTTGTGACATGGAAAGTGGTGGAACATACGTCTCCGTGCCATCGAGTGAAACCTCCTGCACCTGCCGCTCACAGGATGACTCGATGCTCACGTGCACTGCAGGTGCCCCTGACATGCTGGTCTTATTCATTTAATTTCTGTAAATAGAACAGACAGTATCAATCATTAAAGCATCGTCTGATCATCACTGTATTCCCTAAACCTGCTCCAAAATGACAATCCAGCATCATCAAAACACAACCACAAACATCAGAGACGCCAACAATTACAAACTAGTTAAGTTGAGCTTTCTGTGTATTAAATTCACAGAAAATAAAATAAGAATAAATGTCGTTTAATTAAAGGTGTTTTGTTACAGTCACTACTACATATCTAGTGTTAAGTAAGTTAGTCTCGGTTTTTTTGTTGTCAGTAAGGAAAGCAGTTTGTCATTATCTGTTTTTAAGGCTGTAATGTAAGAGGTAATGTAAAAAGAATAAAGTAAGAGCCAGCTAACTTACCACTATGCAGAAATGGCTATGGTTATCCTAGCTAGCGCCGTCTGCAACACATCGTTAGTAGTAATACTATTAACGTTTAATACTAACAACTGAGCGAAATTACTTTTTGTAACCTCATGAGCTTCGTGTGAATTATCAACAACTGACACATCGTCTTATTTATATAATAAAATAGACAGCTAACTCTTTTATACCGTTCACTTGAAGCTCCTTTTCACCATCCCCGAAACGCGTCTGATTCTTTGTGTCCGTGTTTCAAATGGCAGACTGACGAATAATCCATTTAGCGCCCCCATGCGGATCGGAGCGCCATCAAGCACGATCAAGTTCACGCCATTTTGCAATGGAGCAGTGGAAAGATGAAAGCAAAGTTCTGGTTTGTACAGGAAGACACAGCAAAAGTTAAAATAATATCAAGACTAATCCCAGACTAAACAGTATACTATTCAACCTAGGAAAACACAATGCAGCTAAATGCAACTACTGTGCATAAGAGGAGACATTAGAGTACACAATGTTACATTGTCAGATCTATGAAACAGAAAGAAGGCAATTAATGCAAAACCTAAAGAACATTAAACTAAACTATTACCTAGAAAAAAAACTAAGGATCAGTGTAGTTAAGAGTATATGAGAAGATTATTATTATTATTATGGAACGTTTTACAAGCTCTGTTTTTTTGCTGTATGTACTGCCTCAGACTTAAAACCTGGCAGTAGAATTCTTTATTGATGGTGTGGCCCCTGTGGACGAATTCTCAATTCTGAATGCCGTGAATGTTGAAAAAAACAATGAGCATGCAATTGCTCGAGCCAGCCTCGTCTGGGTCTCAGGGTCGTACACATACACCAAAGTTTCGTTACAGATAACGATTTACACACAGAATTTCACATTTGCACTTTGTTCTAACTTGCTGTCCATGATGAAATCACAGACGTGGTAACGCATGTGGTCAGAACAGCACCAGTTGCACAGCTCCCGATGTTTTTTGGCACACTGACTTATGAAGCTCGGCTCTCCCTGTGACCGCGCGTGCAGCCTTGTGCTGCCATCTGTTGACGTGACCAAACTAGTCTCGAAACTTTTGGAATCCACATCGTAGTAAAATCCTGATTCACACTCATTACCAGTCAGTGTGTTAATGCATAATTTAATTGTTTGCTAACCACCAATAAAAATCCAGAAAGAAGAGGAAAAATAGCTTGAACAAGGAAAGACAGGATCTCAGAGGAAACATGCAAGAAGCTTGTCTAGAAATGACAATAGAAAGAAAATCCTAGGGAAAATGACCTGGAAAATATATGGTAGCCTGATTAAGTGTCTAAACGAACTGGTTTAATAGATAGAATCTAATAGATAGAATCTAGTCTAGGGTTGTTGTTTTTTTCCTGCCAATCTGCTGTTCTACACTCCAGTCCAGCAGGTGGCGGTAATCCTGTGTTGTATCCTGACAACAGTAACTAAGTTAACAACAACAAGGCGTTCGTGTCCAGGATTGATGGGTGTTAGCTAGTTGAATTAACGTAAAGTTCTGTTTTTAGCACACGAAATCGCAAACGTCGTCGCATAATCTTTTTACAGTAGATAGCAGTAGCCGCCGGGTGGGTATAAAAGCATGGCAGACGATGGTCGGAGAGAAGACGAGGATGAACAGAGTCCTGGATTACAGCACAAGATGTTTGTAGTGATGGAGGACTTGTTAGATAAACTTAAACTCTTAGATTATGAAGACCAAGTCCTTGTAAAACACAACATGAAACCTCTGTCCAGGTAAAGTCTAAAAATCATGTAATAACAGCCTTGTTCAGATGTCGTAATCTGCTAGGTGTATCTAATGTACACAGAAGGTCTATAGTAAAAGCAAGTTTTGTTTTTAATCCTCTTATTATCTTCGTGGTCAGTCTGATCCCATTCAGTGTTCAGCATATCAAAATAAATAGTTAATATCATTTTTGCTTTATTTCTCATGACTTGTCCTTATTTAATGGGGCCAATTAGGTAAACATAAAATTAACATGATTATACACTGATTATACATCCAGACAAAAAAGTCACACAATCTAATATTTGGTTGACCCACCTTTCACTTTGATTACAGCCGTCGCATCATTTCAGTAAGAAGAATTCTCAATGGGGATATGGTCTGGAATCTGTGGTGGGCAATTCATATGTTGAAAATGATGTCTCATATTCTCTGAACCACTTTCACAATTTGAGCCTGATGAATCCTGGCATCGTTATCCTGTAATATTCCTGTGTCATAAAGGAAGAAAAGAATCCATTGATGGAAAAACCTGATGCTTCAGTATATTCAGATAGTCAGCTATCCTCATTTTTTTTTTTTTATTGGGGGGGGGGGGCACATAATGTTTCAAACTTTTTTTTTTCAATTACAATTAAATCTTTTTTGGCCTTTTATTTAGATACTTATCAGTTTAAAATGTTTATACAATGCAGTATAAGATAGAACATGCACAATATCTAATTCATGTTTTCTAGACTTTTAATAAAATCTTGGGGTTTACCTTTTACCATTTCATCACTGTCTCCATGAAAGGCTAGAAGTTAGCAGAAGAGTAAAGAAACATTTTATTTACTCTCTTTACACATGTTTCTGTTCATGTTGTTCTCTTTATACAGTTCTCTGACCTAAACCATTAGTAACCTTCATTTCTGATATTCCATTTTCACAAGTGTTATAAACTATATAAAAATAATAATAATTTAGACAGTCAGTACTTTGTAGCTCAGCCCATGTTTAACCACAGGCATGAAGGTTCACAGGCAGGGTGAATCATTTTGTCATAATTATAATTGTTATTTGACTAGTCAAGTTACTATTTGCCAGATATAATATTCCACTGATTTGTAGACTGTAGATGCCTCAATCATGGCACAGCACACTTGTTTTCCTACTTATCATTATGGCAGCTAGTGGTCAACAACAGGTACAACAAGAGATGCCATTAGTACTTCGGTTTTGAAGACACGGTTCAGTAAATCTTTGATACGGTGAAAGGGGAAAAGACATAAAATTGAATTCATTATGAGTTTAATTTGTAAGAAATACACCGGTCAGCCACAACATTATGACCACTGACAGGTGACCTGAACAACATCGATTACCAGCTATATACCAGCAAACTTCTGACAGGATCATGGTCACCCAAGACTCATCCATGCCCCAGAGGACCAAAGGCCAGCAGTCTGTTCTGATCCCACATAAAAGCCAATGCAGCACAAATTGGCAAAAAAGACAATGCTGGCCACAATAGAAAGGTACCAGAACACCCAGTGCACCACAGCCTGCCATGCACAGAGCACAGCAGACAAAGAGCCCAAGGCCACCAACCCAATCTCCAAACTTCCCACATTCTAATCGTATCGAGCACCCAAAGGGATTTGCTGGTTTTGGGTTCACCTTGTGCCTCAGGGGTGGCTCTGGCCCAGCAGGGTGTGGCTATGCAGCGCCTCTGTGTTGTGTTGTAGTGTCCAGTTTATTTTTCAATAATGCTGATGAACATTTTCTGAAGGAAATGTGCATGATTTATAAATATGCAGACAAACTGGAACTTTATTGTGGCAGAGCTTTTACCATTAAAAGAGTAAGTGCAGGTTTGCAGATTGGACTTGCAAGGCTACATGGCCGGGGTAGCTCAGTGCTTAAAGCATTGGAATGCTCCTGGTTCAAACCCCACCACCACCAAGTTGCCACTGCTGGGCCCTTTAACCCTAAACTGCTCAGATGGATAATGAGATGACAATGTAATTCGCTCTGGATAAGGGTCTCTGCCAAATTCTGTAATGTAAACATCTCTTCTCCCAGCCTGCGGACTGTAAAATGACCAACTAAAGGGCAATACATGTACAATATAGTCTGAACTACATATGATTAGAGTTTTATAGGATTTCCGTTTGATTTAATGACAAAATAATTTCAACACGTGCATGATTGACTGGTCACATTGAAAGGAATTGTACCAGAATTCTTTCCTTTTTCTCCCCTTTATCTCTTTCCAGGCATTACTTTGTGGCAAGTTTATACACAGTGAGTAATCCTGGTGAACAATTCTACATGTTCAGTGTCATCGCAGCATGGCTTATAACACTGTGTGGCCGGGTGTTTGAAACACCTCAGGAATACGACGACCCCAATGTGATTGTCTCAAACATCCTGATACACCTTAGGGCTCTGGTCAGTTACAACTGCACAATAACACATGACTGAATGTGATTGTATGTGTGTGAAAGAGAGAGGACATTTTTTCATAATGTTTTTTCATTTTTTCATGATTGTGTGGTTGGTGTAGGGTGGGCTTGTTGACTTCCCTCCATCTAAGCTGAAGTCTGGTTCTGGAGAACATGTGTGTTACGTCTTGGATCGGCTGGCAGAGGAAGCCCTGAAGTATAGACAATTTGTTTGGAAGAGGTAACGCACACTTAAAAAAGTGACCTCCAAGAACATTTTATATATATATATTTATTTATTTTTATTATTATTTATTTTTTCCTCAGGCCTATCTACCCCTCAGAAGAGTTGGAGGAGGAGACTGTGATGGGGGACGATGCTGAGCTCACTCTCAGCAAAGTGGAGGAGTTGACTGTGAGGCGCACATACTAACACAAAGTTACATATATGAACATTACAAAAGTTATTGTTTACTTTTAGTTGTTGATAACATACCACAGTATATTGAAACTAAATCATTAATGTGATCCATAATGTGACTGTATTGTACTTATGTGTATTGTACACATTTATTTAACAGACATTAAGCCATTATGTTTTTACACACAAAAAAGAAAAATAGAATTAAAAGAGGGGCGTTAACTTTTACACATGACTGTGTATATATACTGTATAAATTGCCTGTTTTTGTGAACAAAAACATGCAAATTCACCTGTTTGGGTAAATGTATTGGGTAACATGGGTAAATTTTAAAATCCATGTCTCTGTCACAAAAATGGGGGAGACCACAAATAAAAGTGCTGTAACGTCTACAGAATTCAGCCAATTTGGAAACAAATCGCCTCAAATTACAGTAAAACGTTAGCATTGCTGTGCATTATTTAAGTCTCTCATCAATGTACCACTGGAGAACTGTATCTACAATACAGCATTAAACCCTCTTTGTTTATAGGAGGAGGCTGATGAGGAAGATCATGTTATTGATTTGGAGGAACTGAAGTCCAGAACTAGTCAGAATGTAAGTTAAGAATTAGCAGTATTGTTTTCTCTATCTGAACTAGAAAGCCAGCACAGAACTCACAACTAAGAACTGAAACTTGTTTAAGGGAATAAACTCCTGCTTCTGAACAAAATCCCCAAAGCACCAGTGTATGTCATCATACAGAGAGGGATGGGCAGGTGATGAATAAATCCTTGCTTGACATCCAGGCAAAACAGTTGCATCTTGTTTTTAGCAGAATATAACCATGTCAATTTGTTAGCCCCTGGCAAACTCCAAGTGTCCTGTTTAAAGGGTTTGTCTGAATGACCAGCTCTATGAACAGTCCCAATGATTTTAAACGTCTTCCATACGAGTCTTATAAAGTATCCTTTTTCAGGGGTCAATAATATCAATATTTTTCACGTTTATTTTTTATATGCACCGACAGCTGTAGGGATTAATATTCATTACAGTACAGTAGAACCATCTAGCTGACCCTAGCCTCAGTGTTGGATGGATCTTAGATGACAACACCTGATTTAAAAATTTGTGCACTAATGAGAGATTTTATTCAGGGAGTTCAATAATTCTAAAACTGCAGTAATTATTAAAAGGGGCTATTTGTGTTGAATTTGGAGAAACCACTTGTCATATTAATTGTGATGAGCTATTTAAATTGTTCTAGTTTCATTGATTTATTCCAAACGCTGCAAGTTAGCAATTTTGGCCAAAAAAAATGGGGGTTGAATAATTTCAAGTGCAACTGTAGATAATATACATTTTTATGAAAACACATTCATGCTTTTTACTTATTGATGTAATGTACACTTGTGTATGTGTATAGGAGGTGAGTGGGGCTAGACCAGAGGTTATTCTGGAGTCAGTGACTGATTCTGTGGAGTGGAATCTGGAAGTAGAGAGGGTTCTGCCCCAGCTTAAAGTCTCTGTCCGCACAGATATTAAGGTATGAGCCGCTATTCCACAAATTACTTTATATTTAAGTTAAAGAAAAGTAAAAGGAACAGATTGTAAAAACAGCATAATGAATTACAAATGGACATATTGTACTAATACAGTATATATGTACTGTATATATGTTTGTGTGTGTGTGTGTGAATACTGTATATACTTAAATTAAGGCCCCATCACACTGAGCCACATTCCCACTACGCCCGCAACAAATGTACAACAAGTAGTGTTGTCAGTGGGATGTTACTGTGTTTCTGTGTCAATGGAGTTCTCACAAAACCTTTTCAGCCTTGTGCTATGACCATGGTTGGTCTATGCCACATCGTTAAAGACCATGTTAAGTTTATATTATGTTCTTGTAGTGCTTCCCACATTTATGGCACCCATGCAGCAGGTTATCATTGTGTCTATGTCATATTCAGAGAATTTCATATAAAGTATTAAATATCTCACACCATCACTTTGAAGTGAAGATTCAATTCAATTAAATTAAATTTTATTTGTATAGCGCTTTTAACAATTGTCATTGTCGCAAAGCAGCTTTACACAATCAAAAAGCACTGAAGAGCACTGTGTGTGTCGTGGAATTTATTCCAGTCCTTAAATTTTAGTAAGTACATAATAAGCGATCATTAAGAGCGTGGTGTGATCTCATCAGACATTGTAATAACTCAGTTCAATCTCATTGGACCTGGTGAGAGAGTTATCATGTGCATAATCAGAAATTAGTGACAACCATTGAGAACCTGACAGGGCTGTGGTTAGGAAGTTCTAACTTAATAATAACATAATAATAAATACAAATTTTAGCATTTTGACCCCACTTCCACTGCATTCTTCGAGATTTTTAGGATGCAGTGGGAACTTCATTGTCTTCGTTGCAGTGTGACAGGGGCCTTAACATTTTAACCAGAATTAGAAATGAAGATGTTTGAGGTGTGAGGTTTTGAATAACAGGTCAATTTCATACCCTTCAGGATTGGCGGAGCCACGTGAGCCAAATGCATCAGCACCAGGACAGCATTAAAAGCTCTTTGAAAGAGGCCACGGTATGTTGTACATGTTTACATTGAGCTCAATTGTATATTGTATATTTTTTTCCTTTAGTGCTGTTGGAGCTTAATGATTGCTTTCGTTTTAGTCATATCTGGATAATCTGCTGGAGGAGATCAGTAAAACCCAGGAGAAAGTGAGCAGCAGAGAAAAATATATCAACACTCAGCTAGAACACCTCATCACAGACTACAGGAATGCACAGTCAAAATTCAGTGAGGTAAACTTTAAACAAGTTGAAAGTGAGTCCATCAGACACAACTTAATATTTTTGCCTGCTCATTACTAAGTGTAGACTCAATGCCTCTGTGCATTTTATGTGACATTTATGTGATTCTTTTACGCTATAACTGAGAAAAAAAGTCGAGATCATCAACGAGCAGACGTAGATTGATGAATCATTGGACAAACAGGCGTGTGCTTACCAGGCAAAAATGGATACAGGTATGTTTCGAGTTGAAGAATTCCTTGGTTCTGCAGAGTGCCGAGAAAAAGGACCATGAGTCTTGCACCCAGAACATTCTACTCACCAGTCTGGCATTGGCTGGTCCTTTCATAGGGTGCTGTTGATACCAGGTGCTGATCTGCTGCTGGTCACGGCGAGTTAATGTGCCCCGCCCTTCTGTGCACAAGGTAGAGCTGACTGTGGTGCTGAACATATCCTGTATTTTCCTCTGCTTGGTTGAATGCGAGGGTGGCAGATAGTAAAAGGCGTTTGCTCTAGGCCCTGCCATCACAGCACCTCCTCCCCCCTGCTTTGAGCTCATAACGAGCGATGAAAAAAGATTGTGGTGCTCAAAAAGCCATAAGTGTTCCCATGTTGTACTCCAGCTCTGGTCAGGATCAAGAACGAATGATCCTGTAGTGAGAGGAACCCACGGATGATGCGAGGGTTGATATCCTTAGCCCTTGCCATCCACTCCAGGGCAGCATGGTGGTCGGTAATAAAAGTGAAATGCCGTCCAGCTCCACTGACCACTTGATGGCAAGGGCTTCTCACTCAATAGCAGCATACGTCTGTTCATCTGTTCACATACAGAATTGCACGTTACTCACCATCAAAGTCCTGGGAGAGAACCGCTTTGAGCCCGATTCCTGACACATCGGTGTACACCAGTAAAGAACTGTCAAAGTTGGGGTTCCGGATGATGGGGTGCTGGTGAGGTGGGTTTTAAGTTGTTGAAATGCCTTTCTATTTCTGTGGTCCACTGTACTTTTTTTTGCTGTCCCTTCCTGAGCAGATTGGAGAGTAGGGCTGCCACAAAGGAGAAGTTGATAAAAATGGTGATAATACCCTGCTAGCCCCAGAAAAGGACACGTTTTTTTGTTGTCGGTTACACTCAAAATCCACCAATGCATGGCATTGGCCGAACACACACAAATTGGGTTCCCCACAAACCCAGCACACTGACCCAGGCCTTACTTACACCCCTGCTGTCCCTGAGTCATCAACCTGAGTAAGAGAAGAGACGGACACAGGTAAAAAGATGGGATAGGGAGTTTTGGGACAAATGATGGCTTAGGGGAGGAGTGGGGAGAAAAATGTGAGTGAGAAGAGGGGTCTTGCATATGCTCAGATATGCCAACAAATGGTCCCTGATAAACAGATTACTAAACATTTTTTAGGCTTATCTTGGATCTTGTGATGTGGGCGTGGCTAAAGCAGACACGGAGTGTTCTGCTGGAGTATGCACCAGATTCACTGGGTTCTGTACCACCTGGTGATTTTCTGCATGAGTACAGCATGAAAACGAGGAGAGGCTAAGGTTGTGTTTGGTGAATACAAATCTTATGTCTAGCAGCCATTATATTTGTACTTAACATCTTGTGTGTGTTTGTGTGTGTGTTTGTGTGTGTGTTTGTGTGTGTGTTTGTGCGTGCTTAGGCCAAAGAGCTATATCAGCAGGGCAGTGGAGGATTAACTGAAAGAACCAGGACGATAGCAGAGGTAAAACCACTTCTATTTAGCAAACCCTCATCTCATGAGAAGCTTGTTTTAAACATTGTTTCTGCACATTATTTTGTTTTCCCTGCTCTATTACAACTAAGGCTGCAACTAATGATTTTTTATTTATCTATTTAATTGTTTTTATGATATGCTTAATCTAATGTTTGTCCCCATACCATTAATATTTCAACATTTTATTAAATTAATATGATAATATGAAAAATGATTATTTTTAAACAAACACAATAAAATCCAAAAAATAATTTTATTAATAAGTCCAGTGACATACTGTATTACCATAACAACAGATTTATTCATTTTAATGAATGTCAAATCTGGCCAGTGTGTGTGCAGGTTTTCAAGCAGAAACCACACCTAATTCCACCTGTTATTAGTTGACCTTGGCACATCAGATGTGGCTTCTACTTGGTTTGTATGAAAAATTGCACCCACACTGGCCCTTTCTGGAGAAGACAACTCTGACTTATGATATGAACTTTTTTCCATGAATCTATAAAATCTATTAGTTTTCCTTGAAATATATCAGTAAACAAACTGATTTAAACTTTTACTTGAATCTATCGTTATTATTCAGCATAAAAGTTCCTATTTTTGCATTATATGCTTAATTATGAATTGTTGTTCACTGTATTGCTGTTAATTACAGCTGAAAGTGTTTAGTGTGTTGAGTATGATTTCCTTCATAAATCTTCTGAGATGCTCACACATAGCTGTTGTGCTGCTGTGGTTAACCATTTTCATTTTACAGAGCATGCAGAACATGATTTTATTACAGTATGTCTCTGTTTATAGAATTCCCACAGCTTTGATGATCAGATTACATTTTTGGAAGGAAAGTTTTATTCTCACCATAAAAAAGCCGGATTTTTTAAATTAGAATGTGTAAGAGCAGAGAAAACTCTACAATGTGCAGGACAGGGGCTGTGTCGAGTCCAATTTTGGGAACCTGTAATACAACCCATTATGCACATTCAGAGTTAAAAAAGTCCCAAACAACAGACCCACCAAGTATGAACACAAATATTAATGTCTCATATTTTCCCTGCATATCATGACACTTTTTTAACATTATGAACAGATCAGTGAAGAGCTTGAGAAAGTCAAACAGGAGATGGAGGAGAAGGGTAGCAGTATGTCAGACGGAGGTGAAACAACATACATACACTGCCCTATTGTACAATTTTGTACCAACATTTGTTAATTTTCTGGGTATAATTAATTTTTGTTTTGCAGCTCCAGTAGTGAAGATCCGTCAGAGTCTAACCAAGTTAAAACAGGAGATCCAAGATATGGATGTTCGTATGGGAGTGGTTGAGCACACACTGCTTCAGGCCAAACTGAAGGAAAAGAACAACATGACTAGAGACATGCATGCCACACACATCATAGAGACTACCACACACACCTACTCATAACCATTGTGTGTTTGTGTGTACATGTTTGTAATAGTACCTGTAGACCTGCACATTCATTCATGCAGTTATCTAATCAGCCAATCATGAGGCAAAAGCTAAATAAAAAAAAAAAACATGTAGCTACAGTTCAAGCGTTTGAGATTATGCCCATACCAGATCATATCAAAAACCTGTTCTTGGCTGACAAAGAGTGGAAGCTACTGTGGTCTTCTGCTTTTTAGTCCATACCACTCAAGGGTTGATGTTTTGGGTTTTCTGAGATGCTTTTCATCTCACTATGGGTGTAAAGAGTGCGTAGTAGACTACAGACTAACCAAACCAGTCCAGCCATTCTATTCTGATCTCTCTCATCAACATTGTGTTTCTGCCTACATACATTCTACCAACATCCATGGCAAATGCAGTCACTGATTTTTTTTTCCCTATTATGATATTGATGGGAACATTCACTGATGCTCTTGAAATTTTGAAATTTGAAATTTTTAGGGAAGCAAGATTGGTCACTTTTCTACTGCATGCACTTCAGTAGTGGCATCTAAGGCACACAAATATTTTGTATTATATGCTCAATATGTCATAAAAAGAAATAAAATCAGCAACAATACCGTGTTTTGGCTGACTGAACCGCCAAAAAAAGTCACCATTTCAGAAAGGTCAAATTATTGGGCTGCATCAAGCAAAGAGAACAACCAAGAGTTTTGACATTAGTGGAACTGGGAACCTGGAAGGATAGTGCTGAACCGTCAAACTTGGTGAAAGATATGTGGTTGGGGAAAAAATCACAAATTGAGATCACTTGAACACTTGATGAAGTTGCATGGCAAAAAAACAACGGTAAATACCATGTGAAATAGTGACAGTAAAGAAAAGAGCATTTCCTTATGTACACAATGTAATGTGAACTAAAAGGATCGGAAACAGCTGTGTGGCTACAAGAAGACGCCTTGTTAATGAGACTAATCAGAAAAAATGCTTGAATTTGCTAGGCAGCATAAAGATTGGAGATGGAGGAATGGAAAAAGGTCATGTGGTCTGATGAATTCAGATTGACCCTAATTCAGAAAGCTGGGCATGTCAGGGTAAGAAGGGAGTGCATGAATTGATGCACCCATCATGCATAGTGGCCATTGTATACAAGCCTCTGAAATAAATGTTATGATCTGGGGTTGCTTCAGTTGGCAAGCTTAGGCACTGACCTGAATGTATTGAATGACCAGTTTTTCATATTCCTTGATTTAAATTGTGAGAGTGCTTGTGGGAGCGTGAAGATTTATTTTCATACATGAATTGGCCACCACATTGTGTGCTGTAATAAAAGCTAAAGGTTATTAAATTAAATCTTTAAGCTTTTTTTTATGCCCATATACAGTGGGGGAAATAAGTATTTGATCCCCTACAGATTTTCTAAGTTTGCCCATTTACAAAGAAATGAAGGGTCTATAATTTTTATCATAGGTTTATGGTAAAGGATTGAGACAGAATATCAACCAAAAATTCAGAAAACATGATACAAATGTTATGAATTAAGTTGCATTTCAATGAGGGAAATAAGTATTTGATCCCCAAGCAAAACATGACT
>JAQMYJ010000018.1:10008766-10018804 GCA_030014305.1 Clarias laeviceps | reverse complement strand
TGCCACAAACAGGAAGTTAATATCATCAACCATTCCCATTTTATTAAGGTGTATCCATATAAATGGCCCACCCTGTAGATCTCGAAGAGAACAGCCCCATGTGTGTATATATAGTATGGTCTCTAGTTTGGTTCCCATGATCCTATATTGCATTAAAAACAGAGGGATCTTTACAAGAAGCTAAGGCTTTGTTTACATGGTCATGGATATTTTTAAAAACAGGTCTTTCTGTGTGCATTTTGGCATTTTGTCCACAAATGAATTTTAATTTAAAGACCTTATGGAAAATTTATTTCAAAATAAGATATTTAGAATTTCAGTTTTCCGTGTTGCTGAGTTATTTTTTCGTATGCCGTGTGCCATATCTGTAAGCAAGGTATGAAAACAAACAAAAACATTTTTACAGCCTTTGGTAGTCAATTTTCCATTTTCCATTTTGCATGTTTATCTGCTGATCCTCATCTAAAGAGACTTTAAACTGAGACAGGACACTGCTGAACTCAAAGCCCAACAATGACAGCTTGGCAGTTGAATTCACAGCCGTATAATCAGGAGCTGAATGCCATACCCACTGAGTCAACACACACTTGATGATAACACATACTAAGGAAGATAATGCTGGTTAAATATGTAGCATCATAATGATGGCTGATGACCTTTTATAAAAATCAATATAGAACAGTGATGGCAGTAAATGTTGTTTCATACACACACACACACACACACACAAACACATACACACCTACCTATATATCTATCTATATACTGTGTGTAATATACACACACACACACACACACACACGCACGCATACACGGCACACTTGATACAATATGACCGCCCTCTTCAGAGAACAGTGTATTAACTACACAGAATAACAGAAACCATTTACATTCTTGAGTGAATTATTAATTGAATGAGTGTTTACTTTTCAGTCACGAGATTCAGAGGATCATGCTCTCGTAACAGTGCAGGTCAAAGAGGAAGGTCAGGAGTCACAAAATGGTAAGTAACATTCAATGAATTTACATTTAATTAACACTGTCTTGTTCTACCAATACAATAATGGAGCAGACTGTGACTCATTATAATTATTTATTATTTTATTTTTTTCATTTAAAGATGATGAAGATGATGAAGATGCTGTGGTAAATCATGATTCTCCAGATGAGGAAGCCATAGAGCTCTTGTCACACAAAGATACAGCCTCTGCAAATGATGATGCCCATACCCACACACTCACAGACACACACTCACCAAGCCTTCCCCCACACCTACTCGTAGATACACACTCGCACACTGAGGAATCCCAACAATCCAGCGTGGACCTGACAGCTTCTGATGAACCTCTTTGTTCTTTTAACACACAGAGTAATGTGCACTCACTGTCCGACACACACAATGATGCCACCAGTCATAGCCGCACATATCCAGACAAGACGTGTATGAAGAGAGACCCTATGGTGTCTGATCTAAATCTTACGTTGGACTGGAGCACACACTCGGTGCATAACACACTGTCACATTCCTCAGGAGGAAATGGCACGAGGACACTTGCTGCCCACAGTTCCCCTCTCTATAATGCACAGCACTTACTTGGACTGGGTAACGTGGCAGGGTTGGGGTTGTTTGGAGGACGTGGTTCACTCCAAGTGGCTGGAGCTGGTAAAAGGCATTTTATCTGCTCCATCTGCGGCAAGAACTTCACAACAGCACAGAGCCTTGACACACACATGCGTATACATACGGGTGAGCGTCCATACCGCTGTGAGCAGTGTGGCAAGCGCTTTACTCAGTCTGGCCACCTTACAGCACACCAGACTGTTCACACTGGAGAAAGACCGTATGAGTGCACGCACTGTGGCAAACGTTTTGCAGGCAAGCAGTACCTGCGTATACACACAAAGAAACACCATCCTGAATAATAAGATTTAAACAGACACCACATAAAATACACACTAATCTGCATACATGTACTAATCCATGATACACTACACTGTGTAACAACAGATATTTAATCACACATATTTGCTTTCCAGGGGACATTGAAACACCCAAATACACATGACTTTTCCACGCTACCATTTCATACATCCCGAGGAGGATTAAGAACACGTTCTCCACCAGGAAGCCAAAACCTAAAGAGGTCCTTTGGGAGTCGCAAGCGAGTTTCAAACGTGTGACCATCAAATTCTAACAAACCTCACCTTCTCAATTGTCCATCAATGAACCTATTCTCAGTCTGAAAAAGCTTGGATGAGTAGTAAATTGTTTTGAACCAACCAGTTCAGTCGACATAAACTTGTTCTTTTTGATGACTGAGAATATTCGCCGACACACATGAATGAAATAATTGTTTTGAGTTTAAAAACAATAAAAATAGTCCACAAACTAAAACACCAACCAATTCTGGAGTTGTCTTAATAGCAATGTCTGAGTCACAAAGACTAAATGTTAAAGTATTTCATTTAAAGTGATTTTAGTCAGTAAAGCCTTACGTAGGAATATAGCAAAGAAAATGAGCTACTATTGAAATAGTCTTGTGAGTATCACAGAAACATCTAGATTCAGGATATTTTCATTATTATGGAACTGAACTTGGCTGTGTACACCACGCAGGAAGAAGGCAGGGAATTCCACCTGTCTGTGTCATCATAAATAAAGCATAAGGAAAATATCTGATTTTTTCCCCCTTGTTTTTTCTTTGATCTTTCTGAAAGCCTGCTTCTCCTTAAGGAAAATTAAATTAATTTGATCCCATTCATTTAATTTTGACTTACAATGTAATGTTGAAGCAGATCTGTATAAATAGTTTATATGATTTTTCCCACAGTGTGGATAAAACGTGTGTGGAACAGTTGTTTAGTAGTTAGCACTGCCGCCCAGTGACTCAGATCCCACCTGTGGTCTGTGTTCACAGACTTATCATATTCTCCCTGAGCTTTCTCACTCAGGTTTGGAGGGCAGAGGCAGTACATGTACTAATAAGCTCCATGTGTAGCTCGACAGAGAGAGAGAGAGAACAGTTAGGTATGGTCACCATCACATGATGTACTGTATATGGTGAACCTACTCTAAAACGCTAAAGCAGCATAATTAAAAGGAAGAGTCAAAAGAAAACAGACAAGAGTGCTCTCTGGGAAGTAAAGCAACCAGTCACTCCACTGTCAACAAACCTGAGTGATCAATGATAGTGGGAAAGACAGCGTCCAAATATTCACCAGTTCACGATAACACTCTGTCCATGAGTCCCCCAGAACTGAGATCCGAACATTAATTGGAAGGCTATTCAATAACTTTAGGGCTTTTTAAGAAGCTATGCCTTGGTTTCATAATACAAGGTACTGCATCCTTTGATTGAAGTAGGTGTGGTCAATAGTAGTATTTTAATATCAATTTGACACTTGACTGGAAGCCAATGCAGTGTGCATAAGATAGGGGTGCTGTGCTCATATCTTCTGGTTCTAGTCTTCGAGGAGTGTATGCTGCATTCTGGACTAACTGGAGCTGTCCTGTCAGTATTGTCCTTAATCTAATTAGATTCATGTTCTACAGTGAAGTAAAACAATAATTGGATTAATATACACTAATCAGCTATAATATTAAACCAATTAACATTAAAAGCACTTAGGATTTGTGTTCTTGTGCTTTTTTTACTGAACCTCTTTATTTCTGTATTATACAGAACAGCTGTATTTATACTGAGATTAAATTACACACAGGTGGACTACAGTATATTAACAAATTAGGTGACTTCTGAAGGCAAATGCTTCCACTGGATTTTATTTAGAGGTATCAGAGTAAAGGGTACTGAATACAAATGACACACTTTGCAGAATTTTATTTGTAAAAATTTGTAATCCATTCATGATTATCCTTCCACTTCAGAATTACGAGCCACTTTGTGTTGGTCTATCACATAAAATCCCAATAAAATACATTTACTTTTGTGATTGTGATGTGACAAAACATGGAAAAGTTCAAGGAGTATGAACACTTCTGCAAGAAACTGTATTAGCAAAAACACCATATAAAAATTTAAGTGAACCGGTTCCACTGGCAGCCATGCCTGCCCATGTTATAGACCTTTTGCAACTATGATGTCATTCACAACAATGGAGCTCAGAAGTACAGTTAACTGACATTTGGCTACTATGTATTTCAGAACAAAAACAAATTAACCTGATGAACACCTGATTTCCCTACCAAATAACCTGATGCTTTGTCAAACATAAAAAATTATGATATGAAAAAAACATGTAACCTATGATAGCTTCTGTTCTGCTAATTATTATTATTTTCATATGAAAAAAGAGAGAGAAAAGTGTGAAAATGGATGAAAATGGTAATAAGGACATTTGCAGAAGTTTGATTTGTTATCATAATATGATTACCTCAGATGGTGTACAAATATGCAATTCCTTCTGGATTTAGTGTCATTTGCCAGCATCAGCTTATTCAGTCCTTCTGTTGCAAATGAGACAATATGTATGTAGAATATGCTGTGCTTTATGCACAACCAGTGCACAACAGGTGACAACCAGGGATGAAAGTAGATTTAATTTATTGTCTCAATAAATAGCCTCAGCTAACTAACTGTTATGAGGTTGAATCCCAAATAGCATAAAGGGGAAAACTACTGTGCTACATAGAGCAACGAATGCCTTGTTCCACACACCAATAGTGCCGTGTACAAAGTACTAAATAATTATGTCAAATAAATGATTAGGGCACACCTAATGATTAATTAATTAATTCATTCATTCATTCTACCCCTTAATTTCACTGTTCACAAAATTTCTATGAAGACACCAAATTCTCAAATAAAAGTTGGAAATTTGTGATTTGATCTTGTATTCAGTATTTAATTTTAACTTGGAACATATTGAGGTAGATAAAAACTTTGTAAGTGTTCACAAATTTATGGACCTGCCACAATGTCTAAACATTTTACCGCCTGACATGGAAATTTTACATACACTAATTTTTTTTTCACTCTGACCTGCCTGTTGGCTTTAATCCTCCAAATGTACATAAGGTAAGCAAGATAATAAGCAAATGATGTATTGGGCAAGTATAGAATAAACCAGGCCTGAATAAGAAATATGTAACTGGTCCATGAGCTTTATATTGTAAGGTTTTAGAATAAAAGTGCTTGCTGAGTTGAGCTCTTCATCGAATGGGGCCAGTTATTTAGCGAACTTTGGAATTTGGATTTTAGTTTCAGTCCTTAGAAAAGATAACCCATAATTTTCCTGAAATTAATACGAATGACCAACTGCGCAATAAAAAGTAACTGCACAGACATTTTGTTAGAAGCCTTTAGCTTTGATTACAGACTACAATTATTGTGGCCAATTTTTTATTGTGCTGTGACCAATTAATGTGTGAATATGATTAATCATGCTTCCAGTTTTTTCATTCACAATTTTAACTTAAATTTAACTCTTCGCATTGAAATATGCACATTTCATTCAATGAATCATTGAAGAAAAAATACATTGATGGGATAATTTGGTCATTAAGTATAATCAAGGAGTCAAGCTAACTTCATTTTATTGCCACAATGTTGCTGAGTTTAGACCTGACCAACTGAAGCGACCACAGATCATAACACTGCCTCCAGAGTTTTGTACAGTAGCTACTATGCATGACGGGTGTGTCACTGATGTACTTTCCTTCTTACCTTGATGCAAACCTGGAAGAGGGCATCCTAACACTTTATAATTCCAATACATCTGCTGGTAAGCCATTAAACACTCTAATTTTTTTATATAATATTATTGTGGTGATAGTTGAAGTGGCAGACTAGACTAACTGTCAGTTGGCAGCATGGGTGAAAGTAGGTTGGTATGGTTTATTGTACTGGAAAAAGGGGAGAGCAGCTGATTACCAAAACTCATTCAAACCAGTCATGGAAGCACTTTGAACAAGAGAACACTTCCTAAACTGTCTCAATAGTAATTGCTTACCAAGTCATTCCGAATTACCTCTGAACAAGCAGTGTTCGGTTTATGGCTAATGTGAACTACAAAGCCAAATAAATACGTACTAACATAAGGCTAAATCCCTTTCTAACCCATGATCAAAGGCTTAAGGGATTGTACACCCTAGTGCATTAACTTTTCATTTAACGCTATTTGGGATTTAAACCCAGAGCCCATAAGTTAGCTGATATTCTAAAGTGGACTAAATGGAAATATAATACTGTATTAGTAAAAGTAAATCTAGTTTCTCAGAACTGTCCACCACCACGATTTATTCTCCTCACCTTTTGGCTATACCCTACTGGTAAGAATTTAAAACCACCGTCAACCCTGTTAATTACACTGTTAACAGTTGTCAACTGACAGGAACTGCTGTATGAAAACTACGCCCTTGTGCCGGAGTGACAAAAATAATATCCAATTAGACATAGAAGAAACACAGCCTCATTCAAATTATTTTATCAGCTCATGTTGATTTATTTCACTCCCAAACACATACAAATCAACAGACATCCAGCAACATGTTCATTACAAATGACTACAGTTAACATTATTAACCATATTTGAGGCTGGGTATGTAAATAAACCTGAATATCAGTAAAATGTGTACATTAAGTTAGGTCTATAAATGTACTTGCTCGTATGCACAAGTGAACTGTAGACCATGTTCATTTTATCGTCGACTGGTGCTGCCTGATTTTCTCTTTCCTGCAAGAAGGTGTTTAGGTTTCAAGTCGAATACGTGTCTGTCTGATTCACCCTTTTTCCCCTGCCTGTTCATTCCCTTCTGAGAGTTCTTCATCATAGTCTTCACCTTTTTCATCATCTGGAAATAATTAAAGATAAAGAGTGAAAAAATTATGTCAGTAAAGTTATCACAACCAAGTTTCTGATTCATAAGCCAGCATCAAGTTAACAACATTTATAGCACATGAAGGTTCTTCTTCAGTTTTTAAAACCATTAGGAAGGTGTAAGTAAGAACTTTGTCAGTATACGGGTATTAGATAATGTGTATACAGCATCTGAAGCGGAGATTGCATTCCTAAACACTAATGTTTGACTTGTTTGTACATGACTTAAGAATATTTTATGTTGCTTGTACCCAATTAAACTACATTAAACGAAACTACCTCAAATTATATGTTCAAGTTATCACACGTCACAATGTTAAATATTCAAAACTATGAAAAAAATGACTTTCAGATACATTTTGGACATTAAACTTGGGTCTCGAATATGTGGACAAACAAAATGAAAAAATACATTCTTCGTCTTTTTTTTTTTTTTTAATCCCGTGACGATATCAATTATAAAAAGAAAAGTAATTTGCATAGACCTTCCCATGGCTTAGTGCTCAGCGTACACCACTGTAATTTTCTCTATAAAGCACTATGCCACAGTTAAGAGCAACCTACAGTCAACACAATAGTGTCTTTATACTCCCATTCTCTGAGAAAGAAAAATGGATGTTAATTTTTTGGTATAAAAATTTTTTCAGGCTAGTAATTAGTCAGGAATAGTCAGCATGCACCAGAAAAGTTGTATGAAACATTTTAAGCCAAATTCATTGAAGTGGTCAGCTGGATAATGGCAACTTTGCTTGTTTATCTGACATTGTTATAACCATGAAGGTACAAAAGCTAGAGCCAAGATCCCTTTTTTTCCCCTATATATGACTAAAGCCAGGGGTGGAACCTGGTGCCATATTGGTATATTCGAATTCAATCACTGTTGTCAGCTGTTTTAAAGCCCAGGTGCACAAATCACAATAGAATTAACAATTAAATGAATCAGTGATGTCATGAATCTCTTATTTAAAATGTACATACAACAGTGAAATTTAGAAGTCTATTTCTATTAACAATATGTTATTTGTTTTTATTTCAGTGGTTAAGGTGTTGGACTACTGATTGGAAGGTCTCAGGTTAAAACTTGCCCCCAGCTTCCTTATAAGCTGGGGATATGTGAAGAATTTCACTGTGCAGTAATGTATATGTGAGTAATAAAGGTTTCATATTTTGTTTTCTTTGTTTCACTGGGGTGGCTCCATACGGCCTCGGGCACCAGTACATTGGCAATGGATCCTTTGGGTGCTGTCAGTTGTTGGTGGGGACTAAATGGATTGGACACATTTATCTCATGGGTGCTTGTTACGGATTGGGAGTTTGGAGGCCGGGTTGGCGGCCTTAGGCTCCTTGCCTGGTGGGCCCCATGCACTGGGTAGTACCTTTCTATCTTGGCCAACTGTTTTCAGCCATTTGGGCTGCATTGGCTTATCTGTGGGATCAGACCAGACCAGGTAGCCTTTGGTCCCCGTGGGCATGAGTGAGCCTTGGGTGCCCATGATCCTGAATAGAGTATATACTTTTATTGCTAAAGGATAAAATGATGTATGTGTATGTATGTGTGTGTGAGAGATTCAGATAATTTGTTTAATAATTTGAATCAAAAGTAACATGATTAGAAAAAAAAAAATAAGGAAGGGGGAAATACTTTTTCACAGCACTGTACGAGACCTTTAAAATCACCCCCTTGGACAAGTCATACAAGTTTTTATTTATGACTTTTAAGAATCTCTCCCCACCCCAAAAAACCTTTTTTTTTTAATTATGGAAACAATGAGAATCTGTTGTGTACCTTTGCATCTCTGACTCCTGACTGATCACGTGGTTGTTTCGATGCACTCTGACTACGGGTACGTGAAGTTGGCACGACAGATGTTTCCCTCTTCCGTTTTCTAACCAGTGACCGAGACCTCTGCTGGGCATAGTGACTCTACAGAGAGAAAAGGCAGGGGAAGCAAGTAAGCCGTACATTTAAATACAGTTTATATTAAAGTCTACAAACCTTATTCAAATTTAAGTTTTTCTTTCCATTCAAAAAAAAAGACAAAAAAAAAAAGACCCTAAACCAAGATAAATTCAATGCAATCTGTAAATATAAAAAGACAGCACATTCTCTACCCCAAAGTTCAGACATATGAAGAATGACATTGTTCTTACATACATAGAGAACAGTTTCAGTTACAATTGTAGAGGGAATTTAAAGTTCTTTTGTGCCTCTCATGATTGACACCCTGTCTACAATGACAGGCCATATATACTGTTTGTGAACCATTACATCAGTAGGATGAACAAGCAAATGGATTTCTTACATCATCTTTATTCGTCATGTCCAAACCAAGTTCTTCCAAGTTTTTCTCCAATGCTGCTCTGTCCACCTGCACACAGCAACCAGAGCGAAACCAGATACCCATTAGTCGACAATAAATACACATCAAACAAAGGCTGTCAATCAAGTTAAATACAGTGAAACCTCGGATTGTGAGTAACGCGGTTTGCGAGTGTTCCGCAAGACGAGCAAAGATTTTTAATAATTTGACTTGGAAAACAAACAAGTCTTGGTTTACGAGTACCGAGTATCATATATCACACATGCGATTCTTGTTTTGACTCCGAGCGTCACGTGATCACAACTGAGCCAACGGTTTTTCTCTCTTGCGCTGCGGAATTGTGGGTAATCACTGCTGGGTCTTAGTGTTATAGTCAACAGTACACGCGTGCACGGATGTTGATTATACCAGTAAGAGACTGGTAGTGACCACATGTGTGTGCGTAAAACATTTTATTTTGTGCGTGTATAGCGCGTGTGTAAAGCAAAAGCAAGTCTCATTAGAGAAGTTAAAAATCCATTTTCTCTCTCTGCTCAGGCTCAGCCTGCTCTGTGTGTGTGCGCGCGTCATTGGACACCGTGCCACACACACACTAAAAGTAAAGTGCAGGTTAATTTGTTTTATTTTTACTTTACAGCAGTGATTCCGTTAGTGTGTCTTTTCTTTAATTTTTCCGATAAAACGGAGTTTGCGTTGTGTGCGCACGCGTGAAGAGCGGAGGAAGGGTAACTAAGACGAGAAGGGGGAGAGGGGAGCTTACTTTAGCTTCACATACACACATACACAGTGCAAACGGAAACACTTATGTCGGGACTTATTTTTCCTTGTTTTTTTTTTTTAAATGTAAACTGCACGGTAAATTTTTTTATTTTTACATTTT
>JAQMYJ010000018.1:9982207-9994049 GCA_030014305.1 Clarias laeviceps | reverse complement strand
CCTTGCATACATGTAAACCTGTTTTAAGAGACTCATTAAGCAATATTAGCAACCTTTAAAATGGCATAATAGGACCCTTTTAATGAAATTTTATGGTGCACATAATTTTATTGTTAACTACATAACTACATGTTATGTTTGGTCCAAGAAGGCCAGTGTAAAAACTAACTACAATGATCACAGACGTATTTATCGATGTTACTCACCATGTCCACCAGTGCAACATACATGAAAAGTCCAGCTGTGAGAGCAAAGATCCATGTGGCTACATTCTCAGCATAGTGACCAATCAGAATGCCGGTAATCATTCCCAAATAGCCCATCATTGCTGAGAGCAAATTATAAAGAATTGCCTGTTTGACAGACATTCCAGCCTTTAGCAAAACTGCAAAATCCCCTAAAAAAAAAAAAAAAAAAAGATTTAAAGTGTGAATTAAAGATTCCAGCTTGGCTTGTCTGATATAGAAGTGAAGCGATATGTTATTTACAGATACCACAGATATACATCTGCATCAAGGTTCGTGACGGGACTGTCCAAATCATCTGAATGATATACGTACTGTAACATACCCATGCAATATAAATCTTATGTTGAAAAACCTGCACAGCTATAGAATTCATTGTCTTACCCAGCTCATGAGGAAGTTCATGGCAGAACACAGCGACTGAAGTGCTGAGACCACTAGACAAACTCTCTGTAAATGCAGCTCCTGAAAAAATAATCACAATCAAAATCACTGACAGTGCTTAATTTGATCATCAATATTTCTAGAAGAATTTGCAAGAATTAGTAATTACCAGTTTATAAGTGAACTGAATCCAGTGTAAGGATTTTTAACATTTATATGCAATAGTGAATGAATTTACCTATAGCTAGCCCATCACTAAAGTTGTGCAGCCCATCTCCCATAATGACCATCCAGGCAAGAGTGGCAACCCCAGCATTTTCAAAATGCTGGACAGAATAAGACTGTGTATGTCTGTGTGTGTGAGTGTGTGGATGATGATTTTGAGAGTGGTGGTGATGCAGAATATGGTGGTAGTTGTGGTGATGGTGATGCTGCTCATCTGACTGGCCAACAGTATCGTGGAAGTGGGAGTGACACTTGTTCTCGCAATCTTCATCTGTGTAGGGATGCTGAGATAACATTATTTCTTCCTCCTCTGGCAGACCCTCTCCCCATGCATGTCTGCCATTCAGCTCAGAGTCTAACGTGGAGAAGAGAAGAAAAACACCAAGTTATCATCCATCAAGTGCCTTGGATTTCAAGCAACATCTCATTAGATGGGTGGATACGTCAATTATAATACAGTCTGTATACAGTACATGTTGTACTATACAGCATTATACAAAACATACAAAACATACCATCCTGTGGTTTAACATTGGCATCTGCAGTAACAGACACGGAAGAATCTACAGTTTCAACAGCCAAATCCGCTCTTTTCTGCACCTACACAAACAGACAAAACACAAACATACTCACAGTTGAGTCTTATGTAATTCTAGCAAAGATGTATGGATGCATTTCAGCATCGAAGACTTTCTATAAAGTAATTGAGGACAGACCACATTTTACACAAAAATGCAAAGGATAAATCATTTGCTACTAGTTGCTAATCTTACACATTCCTCAGTGGGAAAGGGGGTTGCAGATTGTTTTCCATAGACTTGACATTTCTGACAAGGCCAACATTGATACCAAAACATAAAAAATGTAGGTAAATACTGTAACATGCTGCTGAACTATTTGACAACATGCTGCTGAACTATTTGAAACTATTGCACTATTAAGTAATAACATATTATACTGATTAAACCTTGTTTTGTAATCGGTTGTTAGTCATAGTTTAGTCTTTGCATTAGTCTAATAGGTTTATCAAAACTTTGGGGATGTTCACTAGTCAGGCGGTGGTGTAGTCTCACTAAGGAAATGCTTGCAGATTGTGTAATCTTCTAAATGTCATAATTATCTAAATACAAGACTGATTGTTCATGTTCAGAATGTCCTGCATTTCTTTCACAACAGGGTCATGCAGGAACATGTTTGGGCCCCTAAGTTCTGCAGAGAAATCTATAATCGAGAAAGACACTCTAGACAACTGTGGGTCCAACTTTGCGGAAACACCCTTGGGAAGCCCCACACATACTATGTTTTGGTCAGGTGTCCTCCAGACACACAAACAAAATCTTCAATCAATTTCTCCCATCAATCTTAGCTGACAGAAGATTTATTATTTGCCTTTTGTTTATTAAATGTTATAAAGTATTAAATTATGTTATCTGTATTATAGTGAGTCAAAATAATTTCCAATACAGTTTTTTTCCTTCCAGGATTTACATTTATAAAACCTTTCATGCTCGCAGATGTCCAGGCACGTAAACAATTATGGAGTGTGAGATATATGTACTAAAAGTACATTAAATACCAACTAGAAACAATTCCAGGAGAAACTGTAAGGGGCTAACATCAAAGGGTGAAAAAAGCAAAACTCGCAAAGCCAGTGCGAGTTTGGGGAATGGGAAAAGCACATCTATGATATTTCTTGGAAACTGTAGACATCAGCACAGACACCATTTCTTGGAAACTGCAGACATCAGAGCTTATCGATTTTTTTTACTGTTAGAGGGATACGGCTTCTAGCTGTAAGTGTGTGATATAATAATTGTGAGTTAAAAGTGGACCGCTTTTAGGAGAAATTGTTGAAGAAAATGCCGGCGTGAGAGCCATATTTACTTCTTTAGTTTTGTGTTAAGAACCAAACAGAACTTTATTCAAATCTTTATTTCAGTAAATTCAATGTTCTCAGGCCTGTGGCTACATTTTGATGTAAGATTTATGTGGGTCTGGCCAAAAATGTCTGACTGGCAGAGAGGTTAAATCAGAAGTTCCACATTGGAATGTTTAATCCTCTCTACTGGAACTCTGCATTCATTTTAATAGACTAGTTTTTAGGATGGTTTTAACCTTTCTTTTAATCAAATACAAGTGTAGACATTTCTGAGTAGAAAAGTGTAGACATTTCTGAGCTGCTTGACGTGATTTAATTTGTTTAGCAACTGGGCCAAAAATGTGTAAGTTACAGTTTGTAAGTAGCCCCCATTTAAAGGCTATGGGAAAAAAATCACTTTGAAAAACAACAAGTGTTGGAAAACTAGCTGTCTTATTTCTTATAAAAGTAATAGCAAGCAATTCCTTGGAGGAACAGCAATTGAGCCATAAAGCATTTACCTGCATTAATTAGCTTTTTTTTGAGCAACAGTAGAGGCTATTCCAGCAAATAATAATATGTCTAAACACTTCCTCTCTCTGTACATGATGTAAAAAGGCTTTTGACTCTGTGGGCCTACAATCAACTAAATATTGTGTGTGTGTGTGTGTGTGTCTGTGTGTGCATGTGTGTTTGATAGAGATTCACTTATGTAAGTCTTACCTTTTGTTTTTTGTCTTTATACATTTTTGCAAGCGTCAAGAAATGCTCTATAAGGAACATGATGTAGACTCCGCCTAACGCGGTCAACCCTGTCCAAACAGGCTTAAGGGAATCTTCACTGTCGCCATGGAGACCATGCTCCAAGCTCTCACTGGAACCATGATGGTGCTTGTGGTGACCCTGAGACTGTTGGAGAGATAAAGCAGTTAAAGAGGCTCTTGACAAACTGCTTTTACATCATGTATTAACTTGCAGTTCTAGAATCCAGAAGTAGCCCAGATGACACTGTTTAACTAGTTTCACATGTGATGAACTTACATGTGGTATAAGATGCAGGAAGGCATCTCCACTGAGTGTGCCTACTGCAAGGGCAACCAAGAAGCTAAGCAGGAAGTTGAAACAGACTTTGTTGATGAGTGGTATTAAAACTCCACCCACCAGAGCCAGCAGACTGATTATTGTAATAGAGAGAAAACCTCCAATCCAAGCTGTAACAAACACAAAATTTCATTACATACAACTTGCTGGCCAATTTATTAGGACTTTAAAAGACTCGCTGATGCAAGCATCTGATCGGCCATTTATAAGGCAGCCCAAGGCATAAAACATGGAGCAATCGTGGCGTCATGCTAGACAAAATAGGCGGAAATATATTATTAGAAGAGGGAAACACAATAAATATCTGAGTCCTTCAGATAGGTGGTCTATAACAATAAAAGACTAGCCTCTGCTTGTAATTTGCAAAACATAAGTCTAGGGATCATGGTTTCATATGAGCCAAAGAACACAAGAAGGGATATGAGAACATGTTTTACACGAGGGGTTAATGCTTGGCATTATTGTGGGGGGAGAAGGTTTCTCTTAGGTTTAAGAGGTTCACTGTAAAAATAGTATAGTTTATGTTGGTGCAAGTTTATTTGGTTTGCACTATAAAAATGTTAATTGCAACCACATTTTCAGTAAAGGAATCACCATAGAGACCTTTTGGAGAATCTAATCAGTTTGTTGTATTACATGTTCACTGATCACAGGGATTGTTGTCATAACCATCAGCTGTAACTTTAAAGTATAAAAGTCCTCACTTTTCAAAGTCATTATTTAATTTAAAGCCAGTATACTGCTGAAGCCACGCCATTACAAAAATCTCATCAGTATTCAAATATTAATAAACATGACTAACAGATATGACACATTCACATTCTCCCTTTCACTCAGTCACACACACTGTGTTTACATAGATTTCCCATACTTACCCACATGAATGGAAGCAGTTTTCTGGCTTCCATTAGCTTTATCATGGTGGTGGTGATGATGGTGAACATGATCTTTATATTCTAAAAAAAAAAAAAAAAGTCCAAAACAGTCTATTGATTAATTACATATTGCAAAACACGAACAACAATTTCCATTTAAATCACTTTTAGCATGCTCTAACCTGATTGGTTCTCAGCATGCAGAAGGCATGACTTAAAATCAATCTGCACAAGAAGGGCAGGACAAAGGAAGCTGAAGTCATTAACAGAGAGAGGCGTTTCTTGGAACATGCCATGCGTCTGCAGAATCATTGTAGCATTCTGGCACTGAGATAAAGAGAGATGAGAAAGTAAGAAATCAGTGACCCACAAATTTGTACTCATTCTCACTGTTAATGTCTGGATTTCCAGTGTGAAACCAAGATGTAGTTTTATAGCCCCCTTTTTTTTTTTAGAACATTTGCACCTCTTGTTTGTTGGAGGATTGTAATGAAGTAGAGCTGCAACAGCTACAGTGGAGATCAAAATTAAAGAATAATTTATAAATAATAGATTATTTTTCCTGAAATATTGTTAATCTTCTATGCTCAAAATTTTAAGGAATGTTAGCTGTGGGTATAAAACTGTTCCACAGCATGTTTTACAAAACAATCAAAACACAAACAAAAAAATATTTTGTGAAAAACAATACCTTTAAAACATAACCATTGTAGCACAAAATAAAAATACAACTTTACTGCCAATGAAGTTCCAGAGATTTTCATTTGGGATTGACTGCCCATTTCATTATTTAATATATCTTCGCTTCAATGAACTTAAAGGAACTTGTCCTGCATGAAAATTGCAAACTAATTGGGAGCTTGTGGGAAGGAATCACATGTTACTGACGAAGGTTCTGATAATAAATTGCATTCAGCATCATGTAGCTGTAAAAGAAGCCCAAGTCCTGCTGTAAAACATCCCAGACCATGACACTGCCTCCACTGACATCTTTATTACTTTGGGTTCAGTCTTCCCCCAGGCTGACTCCAAACGTATAAACGAAGAATAGTATGAAACATAACATAAGTTCTAGAAGTCCCTCCACAGTGGCTGTGTAGAGTAGGTTGTGGAAAAATATTTGCTTAATTAAACTCATTATTATTCTCTCTCATGTACTTATTTATTAAAATCCTATAAATGTCATTCACCTTTACATTAAGTGTTAAAAGTACTGTACCTGTTGTTGAATGCCTAATTCAATTCGTTTAGACGTATTTTCAGTAACATTTCCTCTGGAGAAGAAGCAGTGTGCACGGAGATGGCAGTTTTTATTTGTCAAGGGGTTTTGGACGGTCTTTATAAACAGCTCCTTCTGCTGTACCCCAGAAATAAAAGTCAGGTAGTGTTAGGTCAGGCAACTGTGGAGGCCAGAGACCCTTTGAAATTATGTGATTGCCAAAGAAATGGTGCCATTGTAATGCGAGCTGTATGCACGGTAGCACCAGCTTGTTGAAAATAACCATTTAGTGTTTCACTCATTTTAAGTTGGCCTATGAACACGTGCAGAATTTCAGAACAGTATTGTTCCGAGTTCATTGTGTTTTTAAAAAAATGGGTCCCACAATCACAAACTCTGGATTTTCTGTGAGAATTTTACACGAATTTTGCATGTTTATGTACCCCGCTCAATACAACCAAGTTTCATCAGTGAAAAAATGCTATTAACTATGTCAATTCCATTTTGGTGCATGAAATTATTGAACCACTCACAATACCGCAGTCTCTTAACGTAATCTGTTGATTGTAATTCTTGACAACTGTCACTTTGTACAGGAAAAGAATTCCCCAAATACGTACACGACAGGTGGCGCCAGACAAGAGCGCGTCAACGTATATATTTTATAAATTTAACTTAATTTCACCATTAAAATGAAGTTTGGAACAGTTCCTTTCCAGTTCTTTTGATTCTTTCTGCTGACGACAGGTTTGGTCGAGTGGGTTTTCAGTGCAATTCTCTTACAAAAGATTTTATGCCAAGACACATCACCTTAACCTTTCAAGTGAAGAACTTGTGAGCAATTCCAGCTGCATAGTTGAACCGATCCCTCACTGAGAGTCTCCACATTATCCTCCCTTTGTCTCACGTGGACAAGTAGCCTTTTAGGCGGACTTAATGTCATTGTAAAGCTGCAACATTTTAGGAATCACAGATTTTAAACAACCAACTTCTCTTGCAATGGCTGAAAGGGTTATCCATTTGCTGGGTTTTAGTCACCATAGATGTGTTGGCATCTTGCAAAGTCAGTGAAAATGGAAAAGTTACCCTAACAGGAATGCTGCCAATTAAATAGGGATTGACAGAGATTTAAGGAAATTAGCACCAGGTGCCAGATTAACAATAACTAGAAGGTAGCTGAAAGTGTTCTCAAATTTTGATCCATTCTTTTTCAAATGTCTCACTGACGTTTTTTTATACAGCACTTCAGAATATATTTAACTTAAATGGCCCTACTATTTCTGTTTGGGTAACCTCAAACAGGGCTAAGCAATGACCTGGAAGTTGTTCTCCAACTTTGATCTCCACTGTAAAATCTTATGATAGAAAGCTCAATTTGATGATAAGGAGCTCAATTCTGTCTAGGAAAGAATTTAATTACCAATTATTTGATTTGTGATATGAAGCAAGCTGTGGTGCACTACCACTTTAAAACGTTGATGGAAATATAGCATGTTCTGGCTTTCTCTAAAGGAACTCATTACATTACACCACACTGTACATCGGCACATGACACCTTTTTCCAACTAAAAATATTTCAATCTGTAAACATTTATTTATGGTCATTGTTAACAGTACCATACTGTCCCAGCTTATAACTACAGAAAGGCTCTGTTATTATTACTTGACTGAAACGCTGCAAAAAATATTTTAAAATAATATCTTTGGCATTTACCTCCTGAGTAAAGTTATAGCTTACTGGACTATGTTCATCCTTGTTATGATGATTGTGATCATCCATGTTGTGTGTGGATGTGTTCTCAGTGTGGTAGGTGTCGTTGGAGTGTGTTGTATTGGGCTGGGAAGAGTCAGAGTCCACGCTGTAGTCTGCACTGCGCTCTGCCCGGTGTAATTTGGTGACATAAGATGGTGTGGTCAGCATGGCAGTAGCATCAGAATCTCTCTTTATGTAGAGATTGTGGTGACTATCTGATTGGCTCTTCTTCATGGAATTCGAGTCAGGATGCGCACTGGAGGTTGAGTCACTCTTCTCCACACCGGAACCATCACCATCCTTCTTGCTACCAAGAGAATGTGTGTGTGGGGTGTGTTTGTGTGCGTGTGTTTGCGAGTGTGTATGCGAATTAGTGTGGTCATGTTTGTTCCCATGGTGTTGCACTGTAAGCCTCCTGATGCGGTCTAGCCCCAACCCCTCAAGCAGCCTTTGCAGACCAGACAAGGAGATAGTCCCATTCTCGCCATACTTCAGGAATATTGCGTGCAGATGCTTCTGCTGCGTTGTCTCTGCTAAAAGACTGTCTGTCGCGACCGCAAGTGGCCCACAGTCACCACCCGCATCCAACAAACAGGCCTGGAACAGTAGCAGAGCTGTCACAATCAGGACCCGTCTCCATGTTGCCATCTGTGGAACCGTGATCTTTGCTGCAAACAGTAAAAAGCAATTAGAAGTTATATTTTATTAGTTGCACTAAATTGTCCCTAAATAGAACGATTCACGTATCGCCACACTCACTTCAAAATCGATATAAAAGAATAATAAATTTTACAATTATAATAGAGATGAATCAGTCGATCTGCCAGTGCCCAGAATTGCAAGGCATCGCATTATCAAAAATTGTGTATGTTAAAAGCTTCCGATCCTCCTCCTTCTCCAAACTCTGTGAGTGAATTAGTCTTAAACACACTTACACAAGTCTCAAAAAAAATCACAGGTGCTAATTAGTCAAAAATAGCGTATGTTAGAAGCCCTGTGTGCCTTCGTTTCAGCCACTCAACCTGTGCGCTCACGGTCACATTGAGTTTGAAGACACTGGAGCAAAGACACAGACATGTGAGGCGGTAAAACCTCCAAGTTTCTTTATGACCCTACAGGTGATACACTCTAAATTTACACATTTTCATCCCATGCAGTAGGAGTGAATTATTTGCCAAGTTTGTTTAGAAATAATAATTATGGCAGATGACAGACAGACATAGGCAGCTCAGTTAAATGTTAAACTCTTGTATTTTAAGTTATTCATATTGGTTAAATGCTGCCCTTGATTTTTAAATGAGAAAACTAATGTTATAAAAAATGAACTACATTTAATCAATCATTAAACTTTATATAAAAATGGAACAAAATCAGGGGAAAAATATGCTGTATAGGGATATTTATAAAATCGTGATACTTATAAAATTGTAGTTTTAATCGAATCAGCACCTGGGTATCGTGATATCATTTTGGGTGCTGACTGGTGATTCCCATTCCTAGATAAAACAAGTGGGTAATATTAGCTGTACGAGGAGCCCTGTGACCGATAGGTGTAAAAAATAAGATTATCAAATATCCAAAATCAAATATCAGCTGATTATACCCATTCATTTTCACATATTTTACCGATAGGTGTAAAAAATAAGATTATCAAATATCCAAAATCAAATATCAGCTGATTATACCCATTCATTTTCACATATTTTATCAGAAATATTTTCGAAATCCTATAATACACTGCAATTTTAACTAGCGATAATTATTACTGGCGGCATGGTGGTGTAGTGGAGAATACGGTCACCTTGCACCTCCAGGGTCTGTGTTCATGGAGTTTGCATGTTCTCTTTGTGCTTGGTAGATTTCCTCCGGGTTCTCCCTACGATCCAAAAACCTGCTGATTAGTTTTCTAACCTTTCCCACAATGTGGGAAGGCCAATCCATCAAAGGGCACACGCACAAAAGTTTGGGATTACTTTCTAACTCCATGGTCGTTTCTGATTTTTATCTTTTCTACAATGTAAAGCAATACTCATGGTGTCCAAAATATGCAATAATCGCCTTTGAACAGTTAATGTTGAAATGTATCTGCTACTTATGATCTGTAAAGCCTTCATAACGGCTCTAATCTGAGGTGCTGTTTGTTAATAGGTGGTTTTTGAGGATGGTAACTCTAAATGAACGTCTCCTCTGAAGCAGATGTAGGTTTTGGTCTTGTCTCCCTGAGATGTTCATGAGATCCAATTGCACTTGACAAAACTGTTCTTGCAAGAGCTATTCCAGAAAGCCTGACCACCGTGTCTTAAAATAACAGCTGACTTGTTCTTGTTACATAATTACCTAATTCCATATGTGTTATTTCATAGTTTGAAAATACCCAGTATGGTTGTAGAATGTGGGGGAACAAAAAAAATAATCACTAAACAAAAACAAAGAAATTTGAAACTGATCCCAAACTTTTGAGCGATACTGTATACACACACACACAAATGCCAAATCAGCATGTTTTTGGACTGTGGGAGGACCCGGGACAGTAAGACAGTAAAGTGATAATATAGACGATGAAAAGAATCTCAGCATGCCAAACTAACAAACAGTGGAATAACCCAAAGCATAAAAATCATGAAATCATAAGAATCAACACACTAAAAACAAAAACACAATATTAGTTATACAGTAAGTTACTTCCCTCTTGTCTGGGTGACATAACAGGTTACATCATGACTTACCAAAAGTGATCTTAACCAATACTGTTGAAACTTATTTTTCATTTATTGAATGCAAGAGTGTTGGCCGGCTGTTAAACTGTTCACGTGGTCGACACGAATATAAAGCAGAATGAACTGATGAACGTTAGTGGAAGTTGAACGCCATATGCTGAGCATCCCTGATCTCCCTCAATTATCCAGCGAAATAACAAACAGCAGGACATTTAAAACCAGTGTCATACGGCCTATAGCGCAGGTTACATTTACAGTAGTGTACATATAACATTTAAACTCTCACCACATCACAAAGCTAAAGGACTTCAAACAGACCTCGAGGTTGGCAAAACAAAGCCACGCGTAAGTTATTACTCCAGTGTGCGGCCTCGTCGGGGCTTTCCGTCATGTTTTAATTAATACACCCGAGTCATCAAACTGCTTACCTGAACAGCGAATTACTCGTGAGAGAAAGAAGCCGTTTCAGCTCAACTGATGATTACACGTCATTAAACACCGGCGGTAAATTACTGAACCCCTCCACTCAGATGTCGAAGACGCACGTAGTAATTTTAGGTAGTACTTACCTCGGAAAAGAGAAGTCGGTGCTCGGAATGACGCAATTTTCGAGCTCTGTGCGATCGAGTTACAATGTGAGGCGGGAAAAATGGCGCCCCACTTCCGGCCTGAGGCCGACGCCATGTTGAATAGTGCTAATGCCATAGTGCACCAATAGAAATAAAATGAAACATCGGCTTGCTAAAGCATAATCCACATGTACACAAATATTTAAGGTCTTCCTTCTTAGTGGCATAAGTAGTAAGCACTGTTGCCTTGCATCCCAAGGGTCTGGGTTTGACTCCCACCTCAGGACTTAGCATAGAATTCATCCCGTGCTTCATGGGTTTACTCTCACATCCAAAAACATGCAGTTTAGGCTAATTGGTATTCCCAAACTGCCCATAATGAGTGAGTGTATGTGTGTGCCCTGCAATGAATTGGCATCCCGTCCAGAGTGTACCCCGCCGGAGACCCTGGTGGGGCCCTGCTACAGGGTAAAGCGATATAAGCAAAGAAAAAAAACATTAAGGCAAAACAAATGTCTCAGCATGCCAAACAAAAAACAGCATAACCCAAAGCATAAAATCATGAAATCATAATCAGAAACCTTAAATATATATATATATATATATATATATATTATTGGCTATGTTAAATTCAGACATCAAACACAGAACAAACAGCACACGCTGTGCTGCTCTTACATCCAAAACTAGGTTTCTTCTTTCCCAACATCAACACACTGACAATGAAGTTTCTGAATGTCTCTGGAAGGGTTTTTTGTTCTAAAAGGTCAACTCTCAGTTACCTAAAATACAGTTTACATGTGGAAATCCAAAACTCATTACTGTGCAAAAGTCTTAGGCACCATATTATATGCTGTACCAATTTTGTTATACATGTTTATCATGTCTGCATAATT
>JAQMYJ010000018.1:9939561-9955982 GCA_030014305.1 Clarias laeviceps | reverse complement strand
GGCACTGCAGGATTTGAGTCCCTGGCAGCGCAGTGTGTTACTGATGGTAGCCTTTGTTACTTTGGTCCCAGCTCTCTACAGATCATTCACTACGTCCCCCCCGTGTAGTTCTGGGATTTTTGCTCACAGTTCTTGTGATAATTTTGACCCCATGGGGTGAGATCTTACGTGGAGCCCCAGATCAAGGGAGATTATCAGTGGTCTTGTATGTCTTCCATTTTCTAATAATTGCTCCCCCAGTTGATTTCTTCACACCAAGCTGTTTACCTATTGCAGATTCAGTCTTCCCAGCCTGGTGCAGGTCTACAATTCTGTTTCTGGTGTCCTTTGACAGCTCTTTGGTCTTGGCCATAGTGGAGTTTGGAGTGTGACTGTTTGAGGTTGAGGACAGGTGTCTTTTATACTGATAACAGATGCCATTAATACAGGTAATAAGTGGAAGACAGAGGAGCCTCTTAAAGAAGAAGTTACAGGTCTGTGAGAGCCAGAAATCTTGCTTGTTTGTAGCTGACCAAATACTTGCAAATTTGCAAATAAATTTGTTAAAAATCCTACAATGTGATTTATTTGAATTTTTTTTTCTTATTTTGTCTCTCATAGTTAAGGTATCTCTCATCTTTTTAAGTGGGAGAACTTGTACAATTGGTGGCTGACTAAATACTTTTTTTGCCCCACTGTAGTTATGTTTACTGTTGTGGAATGACAGTGGAAAAAAAAAGTTATTTAAATATATTACTAGCCTGCCCCATTTTTCTCTCTTGAAATTAATCAAAGAAATAATTGTAGCTTTTCATGCTATCAAGAAGCCATGAACTACCATGCGATAAAGTCCCAAGTCCTAAAACTTATAGGAGCAGCTTTACCTTTGCTGATACTGGATACCTTTTCCAAAAATGCTAAATTACCATTCCTTACAGTAAACTTAATATCAACAAGTAACTCTTAAATCTATTTACATAGATTGTCCACCAGACGATTCAATTGGTTATCATGAACATTATAACTAATTAGACCAGCTTATTAATATAAATCTGAGATTTACTTTGCAGTTAGCAAATAATCACTGCTTTCTGATCAGTGTCGAATTCATCAAGATTTGTCTCATTTATTAATTTTTATTATTTAAACAGAATACTCATTTCTGTTCTCACTGTGATTCTCCACTTATTGGTGTCGTGGTCAGATACAAAAAGATCAGAAAGGTGATTAGACAAAAATACCAATATATTTCTGCATTACCAAAAAAATCTGGCCAACATCATGCACAGTTGTCTTGTTCAGGTAAATCAAATGTATGAACATAACTATTATGATTACTGTTTGTGTTTGTGTGTCAGAGCGGTGCGTAATCCAGATGATGTAGAGGCGCGCTCCAGCATGCACCTGGCAAGTGTGTTTGCTGGAATTGGCTTTGGTAATGCGGGAGTTCACTTATGGTAAATATTCTCAGTGGCTTACATATTTTACAGCTATGTTTTTTTCCTTAAAATTTATACGATTTATACCAAAAGTTCCGTTTACAATATTGGCCAATACTATTATATAAAATGAAATCACTTAATTCTTAATTGTAATTTCTTTTTTATTGATCACATCTTTTGTTATTTTATTTTAGTCATGGAATGTCATATCCTATTTCTGGGAACATCAAAACCCATAAAGCCAAAGGATACAGAGTGGACCATCCCTTAGTGGTGAGTACTGTTCTGTTCAATAAGCAACACTTAGACTTCGAGCATATGAACTACAGAATTATAGAAATCCTTTACTGAGTAAAAGTTTAAAAGATTTACCATAGTATTACTTTGTACTATTAATATACAGTATTAATGTCCAGCATTAAATGGTTAGCTGTGTGCAGTGGGCTCTATATATTAAACTTTTTTCCAAAAATGTTTTTGCATGTGGATGACACTGGAAGCCTCATGGCCTCTCTGTGGTTCTCACATCTCCTGCTGTGTTTGCCTTCACTGCCTGTATGTGCCCAGAGCGACACCTAGAGGCAGCAGGGATACTAGGTACTGAACAAAGGCCTTTTTTTTTGTTATTGTACTGTGTACACCTGACTGACTACATGTGCATTTGTATGTGTGTTGGCAGGCGCTGATGTAAGAAATGTGAAGACAGAAGATGCTGGACGTGTGTTGGCAGACATTTTGAGGAACTTTCTGTATGACCTTGAAGTGGAAGATGGCTTATCTGAAATTGGTTACAGTAAAGAAGACATTCCCGAGTTGGTGAAGGGAACTATTCCTCAGGTTGCTATTTCTTCCAAGTACTGTAAAGATTGCATGCCTTTTTAATGCATTATGACTGTATTTATGTATCTTTATATGTACATGTTTATGAATTAAAGTGTGTGTGTGTGTTTGCCCTTTGTAGGAGCGGGTGACAAAACTTGCACCAAGATCTCACACTGAAGAGGATCTCAGTCATTTGTTTGAAGCATCCATGAAACTCTACTAAACATGCAAAAAGATTAGCTATGTTTTAGTCCAAAACCAGACATGACCCTCGTTATGAAGTCTTGGGCTATAACCACAGCTCACAAGTTAGCTATCAAAAATATCACAAGCATTTTAGGCCAATTGTATATATACAATATAGATGTGCCAGGAAATCTTTAATGTCCTCTCAAGATTAAGTATAATTACTTTATTGTGTTATTGCAATAATCTGTGTATAATCTGTAATAATGAGTGGGGGTAAAGGTATTATTAATGTGTTAGTGCAAAAATGTACAAATTCCTAATAAAATCATGTGCATGATCTCCTTTCTTAAGATTCTTAGCTGAAACTGAATACATTTTCACTTAGTTTATTTATTATAAATGTACATATTTATTCAGTATGATCTTGATTAGCTGAACTGGATGGAAAGATTGCTGATGGCATTGCTGTTTGTTGTCATGGTAACTGCAAGAGGCAAATCACACCAGTGTTGCATCGAGGCAGTAACTTTATTTTGTTATTAGGCCAAAAATGTATTGCACATGCAAACTGCAGTTTTTTAAAACTGTGTGGGATCTTCAGGCTCTGTTGCCAAACAGAAAGAACAAATCAAAAGAAAAACTTAACATATGTACAGGATAAAGTACAATATATACTCTATATTACAGGTCATCACCTCATGAGAAAGATCAATTTTAATTTTGGCCATATTATTACCAATATTCAGGAATAGTGCTTATAAACATTCATGTTCCAACAGAGAAATATAATGAAATATTATTTTTTTCTTTACAACACTGTAAACCCATCAAGTAATGATATTTAATAATGAGCTACTCAGTTTATGTGACATTTCAAATTCTTCACTTTTTCTTTGAAATCTCAGGTGACTTGCTCATCAAACTGCAAACGCCAAAACCTGAGTCCACATTCAAGGCTACACACAATTCTGCAGTAAGTTCGTTCCAATGCTCACTTCCACTCACAGAGGCACGCTCTGCATAATGTTTTATTTACATGAATGACACGAACTTGGAAAATCAAATTATACAGAGAATTTTGGGATGAATTTAGAGTGATGTCATCAAAAACATTTTTTAATAAAATTATACAAGACAATTAAAAACTCTGATTGTGGTGGAAGAAGAATAGTGTGGTTAAGAGAATACTGTGGGTTGTAGGTAAACCTTAGTGACCATTAAGGCTGTGTGGATGTGCATGGACAATGGCAGCACATATACAAGGCCACCACTAGCAAATGTAAATACAACCTACCTCTCCACTAGACCCGTCTATAATATAAAGGAGTAGAGCTTTGGTCAGGTTATCTCAGCAAGTTTGTTGTCCGATCTCCCTGCCAGACCCAATAGATATATCAATAAAGCACACAGCTTTACTTAACCTGAAGAAATGAAATACACCAACATTTTTAAGGTTTAACTAATCAGAAAACATTGCAGCAACACCCCTGTGAAGGACAGTAGTCACACCAAAAACAGGGCATTCAGCAAATACACTCTGCATAAATACAAGAAGTTGTCACTGCAGCAAAACACCTGCTTCTAATCAAGTCTACATGGCCAATAATCAGTACTCCATAATGGAAATGTAAAAGCTTTAATAAAGATGTATTATGCTATACAAGCATTACCAGTCTCAAGTCAACCCTAAAGCACTTCTTCAGTCTTAGTGTTACTAATTCAGATGTATCTCTGGGATACATTAACATTTCAATGACAAATGTACTGTAATATTGCAGCAGCAAGATAAGCATCGTTGCACTGTGTACCAAAATTAAACAAATTCCTTCCATTTCCATTTGTCAACATTTATCTGTCATTGTGACTTTTGAATTTCAACAGCTGGCAGTTCTAACCTGGTCAAAAGAACAGGTAAGCAGTGGTATCCAGTGGAGAGTTCCTATTGACACCTTTCATTGAATCAACACGTCATGAAATTGATTCGTCTGAAGTTGAAAATAACACAGTCCATAGAGGTATACATCATACCCTAACAATAACATCACTGTGCAAAGCACTCATATAGCCAGCTGAGAAATCACATCAGCACTGCATTATCTCTGAATGATTTATCTGAACTACTTAAGACAATTAGGAAACCTTTTGCTTTCACAACAACCTAACGAACAACCCACTATCTATAACTGAGGCTGGATATATGCATTTTTTGTAGCTGATTTCGGAGTATAAACTGCTACAGAAGGCTTTGTGTATTGATCATCAGATGCACTTGGTTCTACACACAGTCAGTACACACAACCTTTTAGCCTTACTATGTGCTCCTGACTTACTTGTCTATGTTAAGTATGAGTGCTGTGTGTGTGTGTGTGTGTGTGTGTGTGTGTGTGTGTGTACTGCAGTATATGGAAAAAGCTATTTTTTTTTTTTACCAGCACCTTTACTTAACTTCAACCTCAAGACAATCACTCAGGAATGCATTTGAGAACCGCACATAAAGTTTAGGTTAACAGGATCACTGTGTGACTAAATGTGTGCGCGTGAACGAGCACATCATAAGGACTGGTCCATGGGTTCAGCACCCTGGCTCTTAATCTTATCTTGCTCCTCTAGATTTTCCTCCTTCTCCTCCTGATTAGTAATGGTGTTAGGTGTCGTCTGCTGCCGTAAGTGTTTGTCCATAGAGGCCTGTATATTTGACACCATTTCCTGTAGACGGCGCCGCTGAGCCTCAATTGCTGTGGGCTCCAATTCTACTTCTCGACACCCTTCACGCAGAGTGAGCATGCCTGGAGCGACACGCACCAGCTCTTCCCTTGACCGTGCTAGACCATCTCCCTCTACGCTGCCACTCAGGTCCACTCCATTGCTGTGCTTTCGCCTGATTGGCGGGTGCTCATGTGAGGTGGAGCCCAGGGAGTGACCCTTGCCCTGGAAAGCAGTAACAGTCTGCTCTTTCTTGCGCACCACCCCTCCACTGCCCAGTTTTAGGCCATGAGAAGGGCTTCCCTCACGATTGCGTGAGGGAGGCTCAGAACACAGTTGGGACAGTGCCTCTTGGATAACTTCTTCCACATTAGGGCCAACTGGGAAGTGTCCGGCAGCATCCACACACAGCTCCAAACGATCCTCTGCTGCGTTGAACACAAATGTCTTACCAGTCAGGTGTGGCAGAGTGCAGTGCTTCCCATCCAACAGACCTGAAAACATAAAGACATAGAAAACACACACACACACAGAATTTTTTTGAGCCAAACTATGCTTTTTAATAAAATCCTCCAATAAATTGCTTTAACATTTGACCAGTGCTAAATGCCAGTTAGTTGATTAAAGTTTTAAAGTATATTCAATGTTTTCTGGTTAGGTAAATCAACTCAAATTGTGCATGACTAAATTTACAATGATCCTGGACATGAAATAAACCTGACTGAGCATTTTTTCTTCTTTTCACTCCCAAGTATCTCAGTATCGGGTTTCCTGACCAATATGTACTGTACATGAGATAAACATAATGCACATATTCACAGATAGCACAATTTACAAAAATACTGCTTAGCACTGCTAGTACGTTAAATCTATTCTATAATTAATGCAGAGAAATTATTTGTTTAAAAAAAAAAAAAAAAAAAACAGGAAGACTTACCCATATCTTTCTTTACAATGTTATAGAAAACTCCTCCTTGTTGAAACAGATGAGGTAGCTTCTTAGCATATGACCACACATCCTCACCTGAGAGACAGGGAAAGAATAACACCTACATGTTTTTAAATGAAATATGGAATCCAAGATACAGAAGACCATGAACAAAAAGTAAAGTAGCAAGTACGTGTTTCTTTCATAATACCAATATGCATATTCCCCCCTATGTTTATGAAAGGCTTAAAATCAATTGTATATTGGCCTCGCAATGCAGGTCTGGTGTGGCTGATTATATATATATATATATATAAATAAAGATATTTACAAAAAAAATCCAGTGGACAATACTGCGTTTTCTTGTTGCAAAATAATCAGTTTCTTATGCTTTTTTCCTTTCAGGTGCATGTATTGGTGAGATGAACAGGATTGTTTATTATTTTGTGAACCGCTGACAATAATTCTCCTAAATTAAACATACAACTATTGTTATTTAGAGTGTATATTTAAAATAGAATTACAACATCAGAACACATCAAAATAACCCAAGATCATGCAGTATTTGCAAAGCTTTAATAACTCAAATAAAACAAAAAGTAAATAATCTATAAACAAATTGTGTTAATGCTTTGGCTAAAAAAAACATTAAGAAATCAGTATTTAGTGGAATAACCTTGATTCGCAATTACAGCTTTCATGCATTTTGGCATGCTCTCCATCAGTTTTTCACATTGCTTTATACCACTCTTTTTGCAAAAAAGCAAACAGCTCAGCTTTGCTTGATGGTTTGTGACCATCCAACTTCCTCCAAGTTTTCTGGAGTAAATTGCAGTGGTCTATAATTTTTTTTCCAGAGTAAAGATGTGACAGCTGATCCCAATTAAATCAGCAGCCTGTTCACTAATCTTGCTCTGAGACACTGCCAGTGAGACCATATCAAAGCTCCATGTATTAACTAATTCACACACCATTTTAAATTCTGTGTAATTTACATATTTCTATTTTTATTATATGTTATTGTAACTTTTGTTAATCTGTAAATTTGTAAAATCCATCCAAAATTGTTAAAAAAAAAAAAAAATTTTAATTAGATTTTTTTTTTAAAGAAAGTCTCCGCCCACGTACATCCGCCTAATGATGATCTGGTGTTCAAATGAAGATGTATTATTACCTCACAGTATGACATAAAGGTTGATGACTGTCTACAGTTACATTTGTTAAGGAATGAATGCCTGTGACACACACACACACACACAAACACCCACACACAAAGGCCACAAACAGAATTTCTGTTACATATATTGTAGCGAATCTTTCTATTCTATCCTATCTTTACATTTCACACAACAGACAGTTGTATAAGCATTTCAATGCATATTATATACTGTGTATGGTTGTTCACCTGACATATAAACTTTTTAATTTAATAACCAGGCTTGCTCTCTGTAGTCTCCTTTTACAGAAAGCCTCAAAATTCCCTTGCTTTAAGCCTAAATTTAAACCTAATTCATCAATATTTTAGTAAAGTTGTGTGTAAATTATTTTGTAGGCCAAACTGAACAAAAAAATCTTTAGTTTGCATAATGCTAATTTTCTTCATACTAAAATGTGTGTTGATTAATGCCAACCTTCCATGAATTATAAAGCATATTCATTTGCAATTAGTGATGCCATCTAAACTTCACAAAAGTTCATCAACAGCTGAACCTTTTGCCAGAAAATGGAAGAAAGGGCTTTCCTCAGGGGCAGAAGTGGAAAATATTTTGATTCATGTCCACGCAAGAAAGTGTATAAGTCCTAAGATGATCATGAGCTTGTAAATATCGGTATTTGACTGACCCGGAAAACCCGGAAATAAGATCATTCAAGTTAAGCTGATTTTAATCTGAGAAAATTGGAAGGCTAGCATAGTAGGCAACTTAGCTACTGTAAATAATGCTACTGTTGGCAAATAACAGTCACTGTACAATCATGTGGTTGAACAGATGATGTTGAAACAGTTGACTCTTTAACTGACTGGTTCTTCCAAAACGCATCAGCCAATCTGTAGTCTCAACATTGTGAGGAACAATGTTGAGATCACAGACATATGATCCGGTCCAACGACAAAGAAACAGAATTGTTGTGCATTTCTTGCAAAAATATGCATATGCAGGGTAATATTTGTTTGCATCCATCAAGTTAAAATCGAGATAAATAAAATGTTAGACATGTTAAAAATAAATAAAATTTTCCATTTATTTAGAAATATTTTCATGTTCTCGGATAGTTGTTGCTTTCATATTCCTGTCTCCACAAGTGTAGATTTACACAAACACCAAACTGACAAATAAGGGCCCATTGTTTATGTGTGTGATATGTATTTTTCCTGTGTATTTTCCATTACACATTTACACAGTTTTAAATAAAACAGTAGACTGTATCAGAAATGTTAAACATGATCATATACTAATACAGGTTTTCTCCCTGGAAAGAACCTTCCAAAAATTACACCCATAATGTTGTCCTTAACGGAACAATTTACTTATAAATTAAATGCAACCTGTTCAAAATTTACTTAAGTGGACAAATTATTATTTATCTCCGAGTTTTCCATGGTAAAGTTAATAATTGTGTTACATACCTATTTTTTTTTTTATTAAACTGTTTAATATGAATAAGGACTGATACTGCTTTTCGAAAGGTTATGTCCTACCCATAAGTGTTGCAAGGAGACAGAGTGATGACATCTCCAGGTCAACACTGTCCTGTATCTCTCGGCTGCTGGTTCTGCCAAGCCAAGGTTCCATTGGAGTATGAATATTTGTTTCCGGGTCTGGGACACTCTCTTTGAGCACTTCCACAGTGATGCGGTCTCCATGCTGCAGGGCCACAGGCAAGTCCTGATGCTCAGGGGGTGGTGGGGGCAATTCCCGAGGAGGAAAGCCATGCCGGATGCACTGTTGGTGGGGCTGTAAGTTGAAGGCTTGGGTGATGGCTTCCTGCAACTCTGCATAGGTATTATGGGCTTGCAGCTGCAGTGTTGCCTGCCGCCCATCACTGGTTGTCACTCGGATCTTCTTCTGTCCACTAGGGGCCAGGCCTTTAGTGGGTGTAGGTGGAGCTGAGGAGAAAGGGGCAGGGGAGGCAGAGCGAGGCTCTGCACTCTGGTCTTGCAGCCGTTGGCGTTGTGAGCGTCTGCGTTGGGACACAGCTGCCTGCTCACTAATCTTATGTTGCAGATTCCTCTCTGCTTGACTCATCACCAGCTCTTCTTTATGTAAGGTACGGCCCTTCTGACCTGTCAATATAATTTTTTGGGGAGGGTTTGCATCCCACTCCACCACCTGTCCACCTCCTTGCTCTTGACCCTGCATGTGTGCACCCTCTACAGCCACTGGGTGGTACTCCTCTGGGTTCTTCTTTGCTGTATGGTGCAGAACAGTGTTCACCACCTTCTGCACTAAAATCTCACTGCCAAACTCTCCTGGGAAGTGTTTCGTGACAAGGCGCATTGCCACATTGTAGACGTTGCTGTTCAGTGCTGGATCTACTTCATACTGGAACCAATAGACGGTTTCATGGACTACACGACCATTCCACTCAAGGGTAATAGGGAAGGCCTCAGGCAAGTTGTCATACTCCTTTCCTTCCCAGTAATGTTTAAAACCACAACCACACTTACCACCCTGTGATCGTGTGTTTGTACGGTCTCCATCTAGGTACACTATAGACCCATCACCACGGACATGCCGTGCAGAGTTTCTGTGGCACCAGGTGCAGGTGGACAAGGAACTGAGTTTGTAGTCAGGAACCAGTGCATCCCTCTCAGGGCAGTAAGAACATACCAAGTTATTTAATGGAAATGTGTAGTTTTTGTCTCCTCTGAGAGTGCCATGAGTAGACTTAGCAAGGTTGTAGAGTTTTCCACCAGGTACTAACCAATCTGGGGGAACATGAAGTTCAGACAGTGCATTGCAAATCAGACAGCGATGCAGACGATTCTCCTGAACCAATTTTTTTGCTGCCTCTGTCACCTCTTCAGGTTGGATGCCAATCACCCCTGTTCGGCGGTAAACATACTGATGAACATCAGCCACCAGTGCAGGGTGGATGGCATGTTTCTCTATAAAAACATCCTCCATGGCACCGACTAAACGAAGTAGGTATTTCTCCTGCAGGCTTCGATCTCCTCCAATAACACAGCCTCCACAGGGTTCCAGACTGACATATCTATTGATAAGCTCCTGTGGAACTCCCCAAGCCTTAGGGATCAGAGCGGCAGGAAGCTTCGGAAGTGGCATTCCCTTAATACCCACTAAAGGAAGATAATGATTCCTGCCTGAGCTGCTCCAGGCGATGCAGATAGGCTTATTAAGGGAGCCATCCTTTCCTCTGCATTGCTCCTCAGGCACCAGCCCTGGCAGAAATGTGGCTGAGTAGTCACCTGAGCTCCTCATGCCACTCAGAGAGTCCAGCAGGATTATGGGACGGTGCAGGACATTCGCTAGGCCGAAAATATGAATGTTCCTCAGTCCAAGTGGGACACCTTCTGGAGGCACGAACAAAGGGTCACACTCATTGATGATGTCCTCCCATTCTGCAGTGTCAATAAAGTCTTGAAAGAGAGCCTTATAGCGATCGAGATTTTGTTTGAAACTGAGCTTGAGGTTCTCTCTTAGTGCATGCCAAAAAAGCTCGCGACCCACTAAAGCCCTGGACACAGCATGGACCAGGCAATGACCATCTCCGTCCACATGTATAGGAATGAGACATTCTTTGTTGTTGTTGGCTTTCTTGATCTCCTCCAATGTGTCGTGGAGGTATATGAGGCTGCCAGATCTGTCCTTACCATAGCCGACTGTAGATACGTGCTCCTGTTCAATAAGAAAGGCTCTGGCACCAAGCAGCGAGCAGTCAAAGAGCTCACCTTGATTTATCTCTCGCAGCAGTTTGGCTTTTCCCGTCTGTTTGTCCATTCCGTAACGGGTAAGGATGGGGGACAGCAGTTTGCAGTGGTAGTTGGACAGACCCATGACTTTGACCAGCTCTGTGCTTTTCTTCGGCGCTCCCGTAACATCGAGCAAAGCGTTTCTAAGTAGATTATGAAGAACAACATCTGGGTCGGTTACTTCCTCCACATTTAACAGATTCTTCTGTTCGTGGCGCTGTCCACACTCCGTGCATTCAATGCTAACTGAGCTGTAAGCAGGGAAGAACAGTCTCGCCTGACATTTGAAATCTGGACAAATACCTGATAAAATGCGCTTGTCCCTTTTCTTTGTACCTTGTGCCGACGACATATTGATGAGTGATTCTTTTTAACGTAATAGTTTATAAAACCATAATGGTATCCTCCCCAGTTTGTGTAATCTCTCAGTTGTTATTTATCCGCTGATATTAACACGGAAGCGGTTGTTTTTCTCCACCCACAGTCTGTTTTAGGACGTCACCTTCCGCCCAGAACGGAGGAAGTCGGTTTTTGTAGTTTTTAAATAAAAACAATAACGAACTATTCTATAAAATACTTCATTTACAAACATTTATATTTAAATACATGTATTTATAATAACCTGTACTTACTTAACGTATATGGGGCCTTAAAGAGCGCGACAAAACATTAGGAAGTAAAACGAACGGTAAACATTTTATACTACATGAACCAGAATGCAACGCGGCCTCATGCACCTGCCCTCTGATCTTTAAGTCATAGACATGGTACGCATAACGGAAGTTGTTATTTTTAGAGAATACACCACTTTACCCTCTACCGGAGGGGTATTTCCTCAGCAGAGGCCTGTCTCATAAAACACTACTTATGTAACATAGCTATGTTTGAGCGTATGTTGGTTATTAAGAATTAAACTTAAATTCATTTGCCCAAATGTTTGCGCATGCGCCATACTAGATTTTACTTTTAAAACTTACACTTTGGAGATATACAGAGAGGCCCAAAAATGTATACACTTTTCAACGGCTGTTATTTATGCCCTTTTTTAAGACTTGAATTGAATTGTGTGTAGTATTATGTGATGTGTAGTATTATGTTTCCTCTAAAGATATCATTAGTTCCCCCATTGTTGGTGCTATCATGTGACCGTGATTTTTTATTTTTTTTGTGCATATATTTTCATGTTTCAAGTGTTTAAATTTTTTGGGCCCCTCTATATGTCTGTAATATATTTTAAAAAATAGTTTGAAGCACAGTTGATCGGCCATAAAATTTAAACCATCTGCCTGATATTGTGTAGGTCACATTGTGTCACCATTGCCAGTGTAACATCCACATAAATGACAAGACAGAAGTTTAACCAACAGAACTTCGCCCAGAGCATCACTGCCTCTGCCAGTTTGTTTTTTTCCCCTAAAATGCATGCATCTACTATACTATATTCAGGACCTGAATTTCCAAGTGATGTCGTAAAAATGACCTCAGATTAGGTCACCTTCTTCCACTGCTCCCCGGTCCACTTCTGGATGTTCATGTGTCCACTGTAAGCACTTTTGGCGGTGGACAGAGTTAGGGTGAGCACTCTGTTCCTTCTTTAACAATTTGTGCAACAGTAGCTCTTCCATGGAATTACAACAGATGGACTTCTCTTAGCCCAGTATGACCTTGTCACTGGTTTACTGGTTGTCTGCTTGGATCCCTTTTGGTAGATTTACCCACAGCATACATACATTGCATACCGGGACATTCTTCAAGACTTGCCTTTTTGGAGATGCTCCAACCTGGTTGTCTAAACCAGCACAATTTGGCTCTTATTAAAGTCATTCAGATTCTTCTGCTTACCTATTTTTCCTTATTCCAACACAACAACTCAGACTGTTTACTTGCTGCCTGATATATCCCACCTCTTGACTAACTAAACAAAAATCCTGCAAATAAACTGTTTCTCCAACAGTATTAAAACAATCACACTGATCTCAAAACTGACGTGTTTCAATTTAGTGAAACATAGGCTTCCCAGTTCATGAGGGACAGATAAAATGAGACAGATTGAATTATGTATATACGCAGTTTGAAAATGTAGGGTGTAAAGATAATAAAGGAGAAATGACTACATTTTACTAAGTTAATGTTGCTCCTTTGACTGGTGTTTTTATTCTTCTACACTTTTCATCATATTCAAATTATAAATTAATGCTGCATGTTTCAAATAGACTTATTGTTTTAACAATCCACTTTTGAAATATCATGAAGTCTTTACACTATTGTGAAAATGGTAACCTGTGTGTGTGCGTGAGAGAGTGAGAGAGAAATGGATATTTGATTTGTCTTCTATGTTATGCAATAAGAGAATTCTATACTGATAAAGGTCAGCCATGCTGAGGTGAGAGCTGTGTCTCTGTGTATGAATGTGTGTACATTTGAGGGTGTATGGTCACTGATTCTTGGCTCTGACTGCAAGTCTTGAGAGCTGGGTGATCTATGTGACCTTTACTATGACACACGGACACCCACACACATCAAACATGCAGGTGCAGGACAAGATCTTTTCTGTTCATGTGTGCCAAACTGAATAATTATCTTTAGACAGAATAGTACAAAAGAGCTTACCACCTCCATGCTTCCCTGCGGTTTACTTTCGTAACACCAGGTCTGCTCTTGATATGTATTTCAGTGAAATATTTTTTGATATAAACATAGGTGTGACATATATAAACACCTACTTTGGCATTCTGTAAAGCTGCTTTGTGACAATGGCCACTGGTAAAATCGCTATATAAATAAAAATTGAATTGAATATTATTAGTACTTTGAGTTACTGTATGTGCATTAGTACGTAACTTCATAACTGCAGATATAATAAATTTTAATTTAAATATATATATAACTGCTGTACCATTTTAGATTGATATACAGCATATGACATTATTATGATCTTATAATCTTATATTAGTATAATATAAATCATACTATTTTTATAATATACATCATACTTTTCCTGAAGGGTGTTTATATTTTTTGGCTGGCTTATATATACTGTATATATAGCAGAAATTCTGTTTGTTTGAACAGCTAGTTCCATCACAGGCAGGTGACATCATACACGCATGTGGGCCGAATGTAACAGTAGACATCATCAGCTTTTATGTCATAATGTGACATACGAGTAGACAGAGTCATCATCTATGTTTATGCCATACTGTGAGCACTTTACCAGTGTTACATTGGAACAGTGTGAGGAGCGGCACCGAGTTGACCGCATACCCTGTTTGCAGGTATAATAGAACAGGCATTCCATCATAGGCGTTCCCCCTTGAATGTAACAGAAGGCAGCATCAACATCAACTTTTATTTCATAACGTAAGCATGTCACAGGCATTCCTCACTTAATGGTAGCATTAGGTGGATGTACATGGGTGGAGCCAAGGGTAAACCTCTGGTTCATCCTAAAATCATTTTTATCTACTGGTAATTCTGGGTCATCATATCCATATTCCAGTTGTAAACGTTATAACTCATCGTGAACTGTGTATAATTCAACTATGACTAGTCATATACAGTGCCTTGCGAAAGTATTCATACCCCTTGAACTTTTCCACATTTTGTCACATTACAACCACAAATGTAAATGTATGTGTCAGACAAACACAAAGTGCCACATAATTCTGATGTGAAAGAAAAATGATAAATGGTTTTCAAAATTTGTAGAATATCAATAATTTGTAGAACCACCTTTTGCTGCAATTACAGCTGAAGGTCTTTTGGGGTATGTCTCTACCAGCTTTGCACGTCATAGCTCAAGCTCAGTTAGATTACATAGAGAGCATAAATTTTCAAGTCTTGCCACAGATTCTCAAATGGATTTAGGTCTGGACTTTGACTGGGCCATTCTAACAGATATGCTTTGATCTAAACCATCCCACTGTAGCGCTGGCTGTATGTTTAGGGTCGTTGTCCTGTTGGAAGGTGAACATCCGCCTTAGTCTCAAGACTTTTGCAGACTCTATCAGGTTTTCTTGTAACATTTGAAATTTTGCTTGTCGCAAACTGAGATTAAATTATATACAAGTGGACTCTATTGTCTAATTAGATGACTGCTGAAGGAAATAGGTTCCAATGGATTTTAGTTAGGGATATCAGAGTAAAGGGGGCTGAATACAAAGGGGTATGAACTCCCCCCTTATCAGTGAAATTTTTACACCCCTGGTTATAGACCATACCGCTTGATAGATATCTTGAATCAGGTTGGAGACTAGGACTACAATTATCAAAGTCAAGTTATAAGTGCTACACAGCTACAGTATAAAGTATTATTTGCCTCTTGTACTGTATGGACTGTATATCTGTCCTCCATTTTTAGGGCACAAGCACTATGACATCAGCCCTAAGTTGTCATAGTGTGTAAAGGGCACCACTGTTTTGATAAGGATTTTTCCCTCACCATTTTGGGCTTTTTGGGGGTCTTAACATGCTGAAAATCTCATGAAAATTGGCAGACAGCTTGGAATCTGCTGCCATTATGATGCCTGCGAGTCTGGTCCCCGGGTTCGGGGCCCCTTACACAAGATTTAGCAGCATAGCCCATACACACTTGCAATTATGCACGCGAAACACATTTAGAGCTCATTGAGCCAAACAACTTTCACATTGCATGTACTGGGCTCTAAACAGGACGTCAGTTATTTTGTTTCATTTGCCAAAACGCACCCGAAGTAATTTGATACACTCCTCCTAGGAAAATGTAAGCCACCAAAACGGGCCTATGTGATCTAAAGACATTGAGGATGCAAAATTACAGAGGGAGTTTTGATATCTCAAACAGGTCAGCCGTGATGATGCCTCAAACTTATGACGAAAAGTGGTTAATAACTTTCTGTGAGACATCATATTGAGTGACATCACATTCATTGACACCACACTGAGTGACACCACATTGAGTGATATCAAATTGTGATGTTTTTTTCCAGCATCTGGGGCTTTTTTGAGCTCTAAACATAAAATTCCCCTCTTTTGTAAAATTATGTCATAACGTTATTGGGATATCCCCTTTAAATGAATGTGCCCTCTGTGCCCACTGTGTTTCTGGTGTGCCTGAGTGTTGATGGCACAGGGTGCTTGGGCCCGCTCATTGTTGCTTGCAACTATATTATTTATTTATATTTGTTCCATTAAGCACAGAGAACCTGAGATGGTCAAAGAGGAAAACACTACAATATATGAGGCTGAGAGCAACCTCTGTGTAATGGGAGCCCTTTAGAAGAGTGGGATGGCATCATCTAGTCAGCTATAGAATATGACCTCAGTGAATGTTTCCTTGTGGATATGCTCATAACTTAATAAAATAAAATAATTCAATTCAATTTTATTTATATAGCGCTTTTAACAATGGTCATTGTCTCAAAGCAGCTTCACAAAAATTAAAAAA
>JAQMYJ010000018.1:9908005-9926581 GCA_030014305.1 Clarias laeviceps | reverse complement strand
CAAGAAGCGCATGTGTGATACATGATACTCGGTACTCGTAAACCAAGACTTGCTCGTTTTTCAAGTCAAAATTTATTTAATATCTTTGCTCGTCTTGCGGAACACTCGCAATCCGAGGTTTCACTGTAATAAGATAACATTAATATGGCCTCAGGTTGCTGCACTTCACAGCATATGCATGATTACACATACAGTATTAGGCAAATATAGCATAGTTAGTGATGTGGCATGTTAAGGTGCACATTGTGCACAGCCATGGCAAAAAGTTTTGAGAAAGACACAAATATAAATTTTGCATCTGCTGCTTCAGTGTTTTTAGATCTTTTTGTCAGATGCTACTATAGTATACTGAAGTATAATTACAAGCATTTCATAAGTGTCAAAGGCTTTTATTTACAATTACATTAAGTTTATGTAAAGAGTCAATATTTGCAGTGTTGACCCTTCCTTTTTAAGACCTCTGGAATTTGTCATGGCATGCTTTCAATCAACTTCTGGGCCACATCCTGACTAATAATCCAGCATAATGTTTGCCTACCGCCTCTTGAGGATTGACCACAAGTTTTCAATGGGATTAAGGTTTGTGGAGTATCCTGGCGATGGACCGGATATTCCGATGTTTTGTTCTCCGAGCCACTTAGTTATCACTTTTGCCTTATAGCAAGGTGCTCCATCATACAGGAAAAGTCATTGTTCATCACCAGACTGTTCTTGGGTGGATGGCTCTCGGAAAATGTTTTTGTACCATTCTTTATTCATGGCTGTGTTCTTAGGCAAAATTTGAGTGATAAATGTAATCTAAAAGACATTTGTAAATCGCATTACACTTACTGTATATGTACAGGAGCAGCCGAAAGACAAACAAAAATAAACAACACTTATACTGTATGTGAATTAAAAAAAACGATCTGGCTCCATACATACAGGGCCTGCAGTACATGTCACTGCAAAGAGTCAGGACAGCAGTGGGCAGCACGAACACTTATTTTGGGAAAAGCATATATTTAATTGGTGGATTTTCCACTGAAATGTTTTTTATTTTTTATTTGATGAATTATACAGTTCTTTTAATACGTATTGAGGATGACTTACCTTCTGAGTATCATAGACAGTAGTAAGTGGTGCAACTTCACATTCTTGATGAGCACCAAACACTTTGCACAAGGAGCAGGTGGGAACAGAACAGGACACGCAATAGATATTAATCTTTTCGTCCTCGTGTACCTCGCACATCATCACAGCTGGTTTCTGTTGTGACTCTGCGTTATTGCTTGTACTGAGAGAGAGAGAGAGAGAGAGAGAGACATTTACGCTATGTTCACACTATTTATTGAAACATTTATGTAGAGATTCATGGATTCACTCTGATGTGTAACATGGAGGAGTTGGAGCAGTATGCTATTATTTTAGTGTCAAAAACCTGAGCATAAAACATTGTGCCCGCGCGCACACACACACACACACAAAAAACAAAAAATATGTACTACTGTGTAAACAGAGACAGGCATGTACAATTTGACATGTACAATTGCGATATAACCTACACTACTAGTTAATTAAACCTGACCTGTGCAAGGTATTTGTTGGTACCTCATACAATGAAGACTATAGCAGAGAGCAGATTTTTTTTGTTTGAAAGGTAAATGGTTGGCTGACCTATATTAGTGTATCTTTATGTCTGTCATTCCTTCTGACTCTCTCTTTTAGTTAGGCTGTCAGAGCTAGACCTGTCAGAGTCCCTGCTTGTACTTTCTGCAAAATGTGCATTGACTTTATCCATTACCTGACTGTCAGCATGCCTAATCCTCTCTTTCTCTCTCTTTCTCTTTACCTGATGTCCACTTCTAGTTAAAGCTTTCATCACATGTAGACCACTCACTGCTGCTGAGGATGGCTTTATGTGGTCTGCTTAAAGATTATTCTACTTATTCTACTAAAAGAAAAAAGATTGTTTTGGACCGCATTTGATACAAACAGTTTTGCTATGATGTCTTATGACTGCAATCGCTCCAACAATTTTAACATGCACAAGTTATCACAGTTATGTAATGACCACAAATAAGTCTGTATAGAAATACAATGGTCCTACAGCAGAGTTACGGCGCACAAAAAGCCGTAGTTCTGCCACAAATTTTTTTGAGCAATCTCAAAAAAAAAGTATTCCTGCCATCTAGCTGTTGATCACTACTGGTAAGCCACATTCTCACCATTCAAGCTACCTAAAAATAATGCATTAACCATTTAGCAAATTAAGCCATTTTTATATAGTCTTTTAATTTTTCTAATTGCTTTTGAGTTTATTCTAATTACAGTAAACTCAAATACACTTTTTATCTGGGTAACCCTGCATGACAGCCCCATTTGGGAATCTGGGTGTGTTGCTGTTGACAGACGTACCTGATTGTCTCCCGTTTGTACATGTCAATTATGTTTTCCACCAGCAGGTTTCTTTGCAGTCCATAAACACCGTGCCGATCTAGAACAACTTCATGTCTACAGGAGGGGCAACGGAAACGCCCACCAGAACTCACTGTAGAACCCCCACGTGTTGGCAAATAAGGATTGGAGGCCTACAAACACACACACACACACACACACACACACACACACATAAGGTATTTTCTTAGGTATTAGTCTGGCTAAAATACGGCTCAATAAACAATTAGAATAATAATTTTTGTGTAAACGAATTCAGTCCTTCCAGGTGTTGGAAGGACTGAATTAGTTTACACAAAATCCAGGTGTTGATTGTCATGAATCCAGGTAATTTCCCTGCAACTCCCTAGCAGTTAGGGTTGAACTAGAAAGCTAGGCAAATGCAAAGTAAGTTTATAAATGGGTTTTTATGATGCTAATAAAATTGTAATATTAAAATTGCATTGCTGTGTTTCATTATCATCATCCTGTACATTGTCGCTGTAAATTACTGCTTTAATATCATCAAGCCTATCTAGTATTAAATTCGATTTAAATAATAGTTCTGTATGGGAATTGTCTAAATTAAGCCTCTGATTGGAGAAACTGCTCCGGTAGGGCACAACAAACAACAGACACATTAAAATAGAAGTCTTGTTTTTTTTTTTACATGAAAATTTTTTCAAATAGAAACCACCATTCCATCGTCAACACTTAGTCCAGTCAGAATTATGTCATTTCCAACTCAAACTGGGAAACTGGACATTTGGTATTTGTTAGCAAAATGCGGCAGCTAACTGAGGTGGGTGATGTATATTTTCTTCCTAAAAACAGTTGACTGTATAGTCAGTGTTTAATATTTAATAAATTAATATGACTGTATGTTGCATAGTCTGAAGCAAATACTTGAATATAATATAACTTATTTTAAGTTAAAAATTTTACTTTGTTTAATTCCATTTCAAAGGGCAGTTGTGTTGATTTGACATCACACTGCAAATGGGGAAATAGGAATAATATACCAGCTTGATTTTTGTTGGTATTTTATCTCTTGATAGACATGCTCCCTATTTACTCTGTCGAGAAAGAATGTTGTGCAAAAATAGTAACACTGGATGGTGTACTGTTAAATTTGTAGAAGAAATTTGTTCAGAAAAAAATATCAGGAAATGAGATCTGTTAAATACTTAAAGTTGCATCATAAAAAACAGTAGAAATTACAGCCATGTTTACTAGTGAAAGTAAGAGCATTTCCACACACACACACAAATGAGATCACACATCTCACAATGAGATGAGAACTCACAGGGTTAGGACTAAACTGTGTCCATAAGGAAACCACTTCGTAGTGAAGCATATTGGACAAAAATGTGTCAAATTGCTAAAGCATAAAAATTGCCAACAGAAATAAAATCTTGTTCTAATTAGTCAGACTGACCCCTTTCCAAAGTGCATCAAGTGATACATGCTGTACACGCCTCTGGAGGCAGTGTTATAATATGGGCTCAGCAATGGTATGAGGCAATAAAATGAAGTCAGCTGACGACCTGAAAGTACTGAATTACCAGATTATGAAATCCATGTTGTTTTCTTCACTGGTGTCACAGACATATTCCAGGCATCTAACTGTGTGAGTGGTTCTGGTAGCATGGGGAATACTCTCACGCCATAATCAAAGCTAAAGTTAGTAAAAATAAATAAAATAAATCTGTGTACAAGTGTATATGTTTTTTTTTTAACCAGACATTCAATACATTATAAATGCAAATTTTTGGTTTTAAAATGTGTGTTTGTTTTATTTTCTTTTTTGTTATTATGGAGACTTTTGTCATAGTCTGTGTGTGTGTACGTGCTCCCCATTCTGATGTTTAAAACACATGACATGTATTTACATGATTATATGTATGTTTTTGCAGTTTTATTGGGCCCTAGGCATTTCCCTTAAGGCCATGAAAGATAAGTTGACAAAACACTGACAAATTTATAATTCTATATAATGACTTGGTTTATTTGGAAATATATAATATTTCATTTTATTTTTATCCTGGCGTGATCTTTGCCTGTGGATATGAAGAGGGATATTACAAAAAGTCATTTTCATTTTCTTGATTAAGCAAATGATTAATTTATTTTATCGGGATTTTCTTGACATATTGACGGGGTCTATCGGGTCAGTGCAGAGTTTTACTTAAAATGAATGTCAGGATTTTCCCCCAAAAGTCCTTGTGAACGCGACCTTACAGAATCTCTACAACAGCACAGTGAAATAGTGTCTCAGAACAAATCACACGTGTTCATTAATTAAAACATGACGACATTAATGATTGGATACGGTAACCACAAAACATCATGAAATAATGATTTGTTTCACTACCTGAAATATGTCATTAGCACATTTCCGGCAGAGGTTGTGTTGACAGGGCAGGATCACCACCGGCTTGGTGAACATCTCCAGGCAGATCGGACAGATGAGCTGCTTCTCCAGGCTGTCCATGCTGTTGCGCTTTCAGGAACGCGATTGTTCAAGACACAAACTCTTGACTCAAAACGAGAGAAATGGCTGTAAAAGTAGTATTTTTTCTCTTTTACCGGCAGCAGCGGCCTAGTTCTGGCTCCAAGTTAACCGTGTGAATAGTGCCGTGTCACTGCGTCTCTCACGCGCTGAAACTTCTCCTCCCCCTCCAACGGGGTCACGGCGCGCGCTCTGTTTTTAGCACACACACACACACACACATCTACTCTGTCATGTCTGCTTGACCATATATGAAAAGTGAGCGCTTAAGGCCAGCCAAAGCGTGACATCTACCCTTCCTTCCACTTATGAAGCACTGGAGCAAGAATTACAATGTCATTCTCAATGAAACAAAACCACACCATAGGGTTATTCTGCAGGAAAGCTGCAATTTGGGTCATAGAAAACTCCTGAAATGTATTTCTTGCTTCACACATAAAACGTCTTTAATAGCAATAACTTACTTCTAAACTTTATGAATCCACGAAAAGTAAAGTATTTACATTAATGCATTTTTATACATTTAATAACAGGTGTTACTTCTCTTCCTGGTAACACCAATGACAGTAACACCGATGATGGTAACGCCAATGATGGTAAAGCTTCGACAATTTAGAGAAAAATCATAACTACTGTATTTACAAAGTGCCTTCTAAGTGCAAGACCACGTGGTTTTCATTTATGTGAAAATTGATTAACTATTAAATGCAGTCAGTTTTTATGTCCAATATTTGACAGTTATATTTATAAAATGAGTAACACTAATGACAAACTTAAAAGCCTCATATAAAATTCCTAAATAAATTATGACATTTATAAACAAATGAAGAGAGACATCTGACATACCTTCATCTAGTGACCTAAATTGTCAATTGTATTTCTATATATATATATATATATTTTTTTTTTCTTTTTTGTGGAACACCAATGACATAGTTTGGGGTGACTGATATTTATTTCATATTATCAATTATACCATAATTATGTATATTATTGTTAATCAGATTATCTAATAAAAAAAATAGATAAAAAGTATATGATCCCACTTTTAAAAATGATGCAACTAAATATTGAACATTAAAGTAAGAAAACCTTTTTTATGATTGAAAGTACATACTACATTTTCTGAACATATACAAATAATGTGTTAAGTTAATTTAAATTATTTTGCCATCAGTAAATATAAGTGACAGCACTTTCCACCATTTTTGTAGAATGATCCAATTTTAGCCCTGAAATATGTTACTCCACATTCTGTATTTTGAATTTTTATAAACTACTTTTACCAGGGGATTTTCCATAATGTGGGGTCCAACATCTAAGACTACTAGTGAGAATCCTTTTATGTTGCATTATTATGTGCAATACATAGCCTATATAATCCTATAAGTCCAATGTAAAAAATGTGCAATATAGTTTTTGGAAATGTGCAATAGACTATGTACAGTTTACATCTTAATTCTTGCATAATATATCTCTGACTGCTCTTATTTATATTCATGTATATACACATACACATCCTCATATTTATATTATTCTGTATCTATGTGGCTTAAACAGGACCTGGGTCCTAATTTCGTACCATAACATGGAAGTGTGCTGGTATGAAAATAAAGAATCCTTGAATTTTCTACTTCAGTACAACAGTGTACAAGTGTGTTATTAACGACTGCTTGAGAGAATAGTAGAGTATTTATAATGTTTAAATAGAAAAATATATCCTTTTATACAGAGCAGTTAATATGGTCAATATCAGACATTTGCTACAATATAAAGGACCTGGAAATAGTGAAGAATCTTCAACATTTTTACTATTCTCTGTGAGACTTGTGAGTGTGAAAATCCCAGGAGATACTCAGCCTAGCCCTATTGGTACCAACAACAAGGACAGCCATTAGAAATTATAGACAGGGGGCAATGTTAACCAAACATAGCACCAACACAAACCATCCACTAATACTGTAGGTCTAATGCAATTAAAATTTCATCAGATATGAGATTGGCCGTGTTTTGACCGCACTGCATTTTCAGAATAACAGAGGGTGAGAGGAGTCAAATGACAAGTTAAATGTGTTTTATCAAATATATTTTTCAGTAAGTACATTACTGTACTTGATCCTATCTAAGCATTTGCATGGGCCCCCACATCAAAGCAAAAATTAGGGGGTTTGAGGATCAGATAACAATACTGAGTGTACGGAGTGTTTTGGAGTTAACCTTGATGACCACCAGACTTTTTCAGAAGTAGAAATGTAAATGGATGACTTCTACTTTTACTTAAATATTATTATTATTTAGATAATACCTGAGATATTTCTAATTTCACTGTAGTTCAGTGTTTGTGTACTTTATCCACTACTGATTGTGGATGTAATGTTGAGCCGGGGTCTTCCCTGAGTTACACAGCAATTGATAAAAAAAAAAACCTTCATTACAAACTTGATACTTAGTCCTTGTTTCTTTCTTTGAGTAATATTGTTATATGAAGAGGAAAACGTTACCTAGTATTGCTATGGATGTAACACTGTTACTTCTACCCCACATACACATTTAACCTAATTTTAAAAGCTTTAAAATTGGGCTCCTGAATGAGGCAGTACAAACATATTCATTCAATTGTTTCAGAGATTGAAGTTATAAATCCCCACAATGCCACACTGAAGAGAATTCAAGATTTCACACTCCTTCCATTGTTACTTTGTTCCATTATTTCTTACCTACTGACTTGTGGTTTACTAATTATCTGACCAATTAGCTCAATGCTTGAGCAGCTTGTTCTTGTCTGTCTTCAGCTGGTGTCATCAATTCCTTCATCTTCACATTCCTTGTAACTGTAGTGTGTGTTTTCATTATGGCAAAATGTTGCTTACTCTCTATATAAAAATAATAGAAAGTTAAAAAAGAAAATAATATGAAAAGAATGTAAAAGTAATTTTACCATTTCTACCTAGCATTTTGTAGAAATGAAATAGAACGATAGTTAGATATGCGATATGTACAAAATAAACAATTGTACACAGTTCTAATCTTTAATCAGGGACTATGTGCACTGATTCTACACACCATCCACTCACTTTTACACATATTTATAGAAAAGATTTAAGGTACCAGTTGAGCTCAATTAGATGCCAACATACTGTGAAGAGTGTGAGAAAAGAGAAAACTGAAAAAAGGTTATAGCTTGAAAGTCATTGTCTAAAAGTTATTTATTAAAATAAACATTATTGACTTTTTTAATTTTAGGAATAGCAAGCTAACATACATTGTATCCTAACTAACCAACTTCTTTGCATGTTTTTTTTTTTTAAATACAGAATCCAATCTAAAGTTGTCCTGCACAGAGTATAAGGCTCTTTGAGGCTATACAAAACTTAACCTGACAGTCATCTAAGGAAAAAAATAACACTGAGATAAATTACTGTGTTACATTGAAATGCAAAACTGTATAAATGTTTGGACAGTTCTAAAATTTGCTCTGGTTCACATCCCTGCTGAGTATTCAGTCAAGTCAACCAAGTACTGTACAAAATGAGTCAACTCACAAGTCAGTTCAATGTGACTTACGTCTGAGTCATTAACAGAAGTTACATCCCTGCAGCATCTTGAACAATTAATGCTTAAAAAAAAGACACCAACAATACATTGTGTTTTTATTAAAACATATTTTCAATTGGGACATCAAAACACCCAGTTAAACCCTTGGAAATTATTTTATTTCCCATGAGTACATTTTATCCAGTGTAACACACATTTCCTCAGTACAGAATAATAGTGACAACGTAATCAATACTGTTTCTTATTTGCATTTTGAAACACTCACTGGACGTGAAAGTGTAGTAGCATTGTCCTCTGTGTAGAAAGGAGAGTAAAGTTTGCATAATTACCGGAATCAGCTTGAATTCCTCTTTTCTACATGGTAGGACACCCGATATTATTTAATCAAATCATTTAACTAATCAATTAAGCGACAGAGCAACTGGCCAATGAGTGAAATGACAAGTGTGCAAATGCCTACAGCATAACTTTAGTCTCTCATCACATTACTGACAGGAAAAAGAAACCAGAAAAGTGTGGTGAACATACTGTATGTGTGAAAACAGACTGGTGTGTGTATGAACAGGATGAATACAGGAAATAATCTATGTAAATGTGTAAAAGAGAGAGGTACTGATTCCTTTGAGGTATTAAGTCCAATACTTTTACAAATTGTGTTGATCGTACACTATTTCTAGAGGGACAAAAAAAAGGCACGGCAGTGGCTCTGAGGACGTAGGAGAGCTGGAGACTCCAGTAAATCTTCAGGTATGCCCTGTCTATGCATTTGGGTGTTTAAATGTGTTCGTGTACGTGTCTGTGTGCGTGTCCGTAAGCGAGTGTGTGCGCAACAGTGTCTGTGTGGGTGCGACTATGTCTGTGTGGGTGCGACTGTGTCTGTGTGTCTGCACTAACTTTTTTATATCACCACTTTCTCCAGAGACCTGATGGGAAGGGTTATTGCTTTGAGGCCATTGCTGGGGCAACTGTTCCCACGGCTTAGGGCATGTCCAGGTGGCACTGCAGCAGAATGGCAGTGTTCAGGGGGTCGGGGCAGGAAGACAGGGCAGGAGCGTGTGCGAGCATGACCTTTTTGCCACCCTGCATGGCACATCAACTGGCTAACCGTGTCCAGTGGAGATACAGTGTGCGCATGCATGCTTGCTTGCTCATCACGCCGTTTCAGTGAATACCATGTGAGAAAGATAAAGAAGAAGCCCAGAAACTTGAGGCTGGCGGCCAAGCCAAAGTAGACAAACCGAAGTGACGTGACATCATATTCCCAACACGATCCATGAACACCACAGTCCTGCTGCCAGAGCATACAGGTGGTGTCAATCACCGCGCCGAAATATATCGGTGTAGGAATATAGGCTGTAGAAGGACAGGAGATCCAAATGTGATCATTTGTTTTACATTTACATTTGGTCATTCCAGTTAAACCATTTGTAACACTAATCTATTTTTTCACATTAGAGATTTGTGTATTTTTTTAACCCAAGCTCCGATACTACCAAATAATTACTGTTTGTCAGTCCAGTCACATCCTTATACAGTAGGAGCCAGTTATTACGAACACAGTGGTAAATTTGAAAACGTGAAGGGTTTTCCCAGGTTGCCACTAGGGTTGCATCGATCCGATACTCTGGATCGGTATCAACGCCGATCCAAGCTTTTTGAATGGATCAAATATTGGTGATGCGTGACCGATGCAAATTCGATAACCAGAGTTTGATTAAATGAATAGCAAAAAATATTAGTCTACGTAAAAACTATAATAATTCTTATACGAGCACAATTATTAATTTTAAAACATTGCCTTTAAAATAAAATACATTTAAAATACGTTGCGCTGCTTACGCAGCCACACGTGAGTTTGACAGGCGAGTTTAGTGGGAATCTTTTACATGTGAAGTAGGTTACCTCAGCGCGTTAAACATGTCCCTGATATGGAAATATTTTACTCTCGATACAGCAGCTAGTAGCACTGCAAATTGGAATATTTGTATGCAATTTTCAAGAGGTGGAAGTAGTGTTTCGCACAAAAACATCACACAAAAGAACATGAGGAGTTCATGCAAATCAAACGGAAAAAGGATGAGTCAAAGCAGCTGACCTTACGATTCAGAGGCAAGAGAAACTTTCACATCAGAACCCTAAAGCTGTAAAAGTAACAGAAAAGGAACTTGAATTTATTGTTCTAGATGACCAGCCGCTCTCTGTTGTCGAAAACACTGGTTTCCGTCGCCTCATGGAGCATCTGGAACCGCAATATAGTTTGCCATCTCGAACATACGTTTCTGAGACCACTTTGCCTAAGCTGTATTCCAGAGTTTCCTCACATATTGCAGACCAATTAAAAGACTTTCGGTCCTTCAGCTTCACCACAGGTATTTGGAGATCCGACGTGTGCCCCATGTCCCTTCTAAGTTTAACGGCACATTGGTTGAATGAAAATAATTATTTGCAGAGCGCTGTGCTACACGTAAAAGAAATGAGAGGGTCACACACCAGCAGGGCGATTTCAGAGTCAATCAAAGAAATGCTTGATGGATGGAAAATTCCTATATCCAAAGTACACGTGATTTTGCGGGACAATGCCAGCAATATGAAGAAAGTGATGGATGATTTGGGAGTCCCTAGTTTGGGCTGTGTAGCTCACTCATTACAGCTTGTTGTTAACGAGCAGAAAAAAAACTACCGATGATCAAGTGAATCCTGAGGCAGGTTTATGTTGCCAATGATGGCTATATTTATCTTAGTTGTTATATTAAAGTTAGTTTTTTACTATTTTTCATGAATGTAAGGTGTTCTGTATAATAAGCACTGTGTTGCAGCTTGCTACCATTCTGATTTAAGATTCATTTGATTTAGAATATTACTTTTTGGATTTTCATCAGAAAATTATTTGTTTAATAACTGCAGTAAATATTTGGTCGTTATTGTGAAGATTGTGGTACAACCAGTAACTGTTGAAATTACTGTTAATTTTGCTACTGCACAATTCAGTTTTCTTTATAAAGTTGTCTGCCATACTTTAGATTGCATATCATGTACCTCTTTTTTTCCCTCTTTTTCATTCAACAATGTGCAGTCAGATTTGGTATTTCTTTCTATACCCAAAACAAAAAAAAATTAATGACCAAGTGAATTGTATAGATTCCTTAGTTTTGAAGGTAAAATGCCCCCACTGATATCGGACTGGTATCGGCCGAGAATTTTTGGGATCGGATCGGATCGGATTTGAAAAAAATGGTATCGTTGCATCCCTAGTTGCAAGATATTTAATTTACAGATTCACCTTAAATGAAAACGTCTATATGCTTTAAATCTGAAATATATTTCTGTCATACCGAGAGTTCTAAGAAGAACAAACTGCATTCCCAAAGCAAATGGTCTCTCCTGCTCCTCCACAGACCTACATGGAGACAGAGAACTGTAAACATAAATACCATTTTTCATTTTCTGAAGTTTGTACACTTACTTATAATAATTAGTGTTAAGTATACACATATATTCATGCCTACTATAGATTAGATTTAAACAATACATGTAAAATCATGCAAAAAAAGCCCTTTCCATGTTAAAACAGAGAGAGAGAGGGAGGAAGAAATGTACCTCAGGGTGACTATGATGGCAGAAGGCTGTGCACAGGCAGTTATGAGTGTAACAATAAAGAGGAAGATGAGGAAGGTTATAAGCGTTCCACAGGTGCGCTCACACTTGCCGGCGAGCGCATAGCCGTTCTCGTTCAGATAAGTTTTTACAATGACCACTTGCAACTCATGATTCCCTCCAGATGGAGTGATCACCTGTCTGCTTTGTACACAAGCACAGTCTGAAAAATTCCTCATCTGAAAGAAACATACATATGCACACAATGTAAACTGCAGAAAAAATGAAAATAGTTTTTTTGCTTCTATAATGCACTACATTTATGCAGTTATGAGCTAGAATTCTTAATTTCTTTCAGAGATGATGAGTTCAAAGATTCAGAGACACATTTCACTTAACTATGCAGAATTTGAACATTCAAGCTAAATCATTTAGCGATCAAGACAATTGCTATATTCAATTTTGGTAGTGATACAACAGAAACACTTATTCTGTTAAGAAAAACATGACTTGGTAAAACAGACTTGCTGTTTGACTGGAAGGGTAAATATGAGTTCGCATTCATTTAGCTTTCACTTGTTGGGCAACAATCAACACTTATTGAAAGAAAGAGATTACTCCTGAGCTGTCATTGGAGACACCACTGCAGCCAGCCAGACAGGGGTTAAAATATGTAATTCCATCAGAACCACACACAGGAGCATACTCATGGATCCGGCAACCACAATTAACATTACAGCCACCAGTTAGGTTCCGATGGGACAGAGTCAGTGTGGGCCTGCAAAGAGAGATGAAAACGAGATCAAGCCTCAACACTAGGACATTTTGAAGACCTAATTTAGGACATGCTGATAAAGAGATTAGCGAAGCAAAAGTTATTTGTAAAGCTTCAAATGCAATGGGATTTGAAGCATTTACATTACCAAGTTGGTTAATGTACACCAAGGTAGTTTGTGGTTTAATTTTGGATGTTATATATTATACATATACAAACTATATATACATACTGTGTATGTGTATATACAAAACGGATCTGCACCCCATGCAGGGTGTACCCCACCTGTACTGTACTGTAGTTTAACTGTTTAGACACAAAATTAGAATGGAAAAAATAGTTTTTCAAGTTTATACACTGGGGTTTATAATGAATGCTTCTTTTATTAGTTACGCATTTGTATGTGGAGTTGCATATATTAAATGTTTAGAACCGGGTGTTTCAGATACCAGGCATTTGCATAACGCAGTTTTATGGAAAATCATACTGGGCACACCAGAAGTTAATTTGGGTATGTTTCATTGGCTATATATAAATTGTTTATGAGAATTGTCAGGACAATTGGATACTATCGGACAGTAGTAAATAACAAAATATATACAGTATATATTAGAAAATTAACTAACTATTGCACATCTATGCTTCCTAATGAAAGGTTTGGTCAAATTCTCATGAATGGTTTAGGAGGACATGTGGATAGAAGAAAAGTGTAACACCGATGATGCTGACACGAGACGACAGATTGTGATCCTTATGCACCACGTATTCTTTGCAGTCAGGCGACACAATAAAAACGTTATGCTCACTTTTGCATTACTTTGGTACAGCTCTTGTATGTAGGCCATGTATGAACATCTATATTGGTACTGTGGAGAGGCTTTTTGCCAACCACTCTATTTCTTTAATGCTCATAACAGCAGAGTGAATTAGTCAAATGTCACATATCTACAGAGTATCACACAGAGACAGATTTTTTTACAATATTAGTCACATGAGAATGTTCCCTCTATTCATTGGAGTGGGAACAACAAATGTAAATACAGGAATACAGAATTCCTTTTTTAAATAAACAATTATTAAAATGAACTGGCTGTCAAACTCCATAATAATGATACAGTCCATAAACAACATACATGTATCTGTATAATGCTGCATAAGAAGTACAGTGCACCGAAAAAAAGTCTAATAACTCTATTGTTCTTACCCAGTAGTGTAGGGTATGTTGATTCCTCCTAGATTAATGCTCTCACAGCCAACAATGAAAAGTGTGGAGAAACAGAGCAGAGACACTCCGCTACAGATCATGGCCAGTTTGGCTGACTCTCTTGCTCCCAATTTCAGCTTCTTAATAATATACCCTCCCAGTACTATCCCAACACCAGCACTTGGCACAATTACCAAACCTAAAGCGGGGGGTTGGAAAAAACATTACAGGATGGTAAAACCTTACGGCACAGACAAAACACAGTGTGCTTGTGTTTATGTGTGCATGTACAGTATGTATCTGTATGTGTGCGATCAGTCACCTGTGTAGATACTGGCACTAGATGCTGGAACCCCAAACTGAGACTCAATGAACTTAGGAATGAAAGTGATGAATGCTGTAACGATGGCACACTCTGCTGTGTACGACAAACTTACAAATAAAAATGTCACATTGCTTAAGATACGCAGGGCTGCCTTGGGCAAATCTAGAGGGATTAACAAAGTGATAAAAAGACAGAAAGTCAGATACAAGAAAAAAAAAAATCATATTGAGCTATAGAAAGCATCATCATAAAAAAATAAAAATAAAATCAAACCAATGTCTTTGTCTAGTGTGATAATTAAAAACCTGACATGACACACAACCCTCAGTAAATTCTACTCTCTAGATGCAAAAAAGAAACATCTAATACATACAACATAATCTCTATATACGCAACACTGAACACTGGAGGCTGAAGATTTACCTTTGATGTCTTTTCCGAAGCCAATGGAGGAAGAAACAGCTTGGCTCTTTTCCTTCATCACCTCGTCATCACTTGGTAGGTCCCCCACACGCTTTTTCTTTCTGCTGCTCTTCTTGTGGCGAGGGGGAAGCTTCTTTGGAAAGGCAAACATGGGGAATATCACTAGCAGCATAGCCACAGCACAGAAAAGAAACCCACTCCACCTGAAACACATATTGGGGAATAGAGAAAAAGAGGGCAAAGAGGATAGGGATAGATCATAAAAGCAGGAAGCCACCTGATAAAGACGGAGAAAGAGATAGATCATGTTGTCAATAAGAACCCATTAGCACAGAAAGAACGTAACAAAGATAGGGCTCAGGTTTTTAAACCCAGGCATTACAACAAGAGCGAGACAGTGAGGAGAAAAAAAATGCTGGTCATTTTACATATCTACGTGCAAAGACGGTGCCAAAAATCAAATAATATAATGCCATTCGCATTCATCCTTTTTTATGTAGGAATGCAACAATTTAAATAACAATTTTTAACAATATAAATTTTCTGACAGGTGCAAAGTGTGAAGTGTTTAATCTGAAAGTAATATAACAGAAGAACGAAAAAAAGTAGTAGTAGTAGTAGTAGTAGTAGATGATGATATTTTCTTATTAAGTTTATATAACTAAGCTTGATTAAGCTTGATTAGGCTTCCCATCGAATCCGAAGCTCGCCTTGTGGTTCCAGGAAGCTATTCCAGGAAGTCTCCTCTATTATTAGATGTTAGATGTTTGTGTGAGACAGACTCCTATATGTAAGCGTGACTCCTTCCTCTGCCAGGGACCAGGAGCCATTGAATAATAGTCCGAAGCAAAGACTCACAAGTGAGCACTGTTCTTAAGGCATTTACTGATCGCTGTTCTTAAGAGATCTCTCTCCCTCTCTCTCTCTCTCTCTCTCTCTAGCGATATAGATCAGTAAATGCCTTTACATGCACACTGATATGATGGCCATTTACAGGGTTTAATTTAATCATAATCTTAATTTTTTAAAATGCACAAAGTTGTTCTGTCTTCTGTGAAGCGAAGAAACCTATTGATGTCATAATCTGTAGCTGCATTTACAACGACAGTAATATTTTACTACTAGTATATTTCCAGCAGATTAAACGCTTCACAGCAGACAGAACCATTTCCAAAAATTAGGATTATGATTAAATGATTTACACCCTGTAAATGACCATCTTATCATATCAGTGTGCATGTAAACAGTTAACTGGGAATTGCTGATCAAAATTATTTCAATCAGATTGAATTAGGGTGAACTAATATTGCCCAGGTAAATATAGCTACTGATGGCCCTTTTTTTTTTTTTTCAGCATTGTCTTTTCTTTTTCCATTTTCACCAATACACTTAGCATGGCTAAAATGCCAACACAGGTTTCTATTTTGAATGTCCAGCTAAACAATTACTACAATATGGAGCATGTGAGCAGTACATAGTAATGATGGGTGGGTCGATAACAACATATAATTCCGATCTAGATGGTTCAGTTTTGAGAATCAATCTGCATATTAACAAAAATCTATAACAAACACTGTTGTAAGTAGTGATGTTATTGATTGAATAAATTTTTTTTTTTCAATTACAGTTTGGGATAAAGGACTACATTTCCTTCCACCTTGTTGTTATACCCATAGCTCTATGCCACAGAGAATGGCGATATTAAGGCACAGAGAGAAACAGACTGAAGTAGTCAGTTACATAATGGCATCAAAACTAAGTACATGTTGAAGCTATTTTACTCTCGTAAACAAAAATGAAAAAAAAAAAAATATGTGTGAGGCAATAGCACAAACCTGATGAAACACATGAAAAACTGTGAAACACGAAAGAGCATAAGTTACAGCAGAAGCAACGAGTGAATGCAGGTAGATCCCCATATCTGACAGATGCACAAGCAAATACCATGTTATTTTATCCATTTAGTAAACAGGAAATAATTTTTTTCTTGCAGAAAATTGCATTGTATGCTCAGAGTTGGGTAAATTCAGGAATATTGGGATAGTTTTTATAAGTTCATTGTATGTCTGCCTGGCACATGTCTAAAATGACATATTAAAAAATGTACAGTACTGTGCAAAAGTCTTAGGCACCATATTATATGCTGCACCAATTTTGTTATATATGCTTATCATGTCTGCATAATTATGTACAAAATCATTCAGTATTTCCATATACAAAGTGACACAGAATAACGGGAATTTTTGAAATGCGTATTGGTAGCCATTAGCAGGTGGTAGCACTGCGGGTTAGTGACATTTAGTTAAATATACTTTAGTATTTCTACAAATTTTAGGTTTCAATTACTATGAATACAGTTTTATTTCTTTTATCACTTCTAGTTTTATTCGATTGTAAAAAAGTCCCGTTTTTTTGTGTCACCTTGTATAACTTAAAAATGATATATTTAGCAAACTTCACATGGCTACTTAAGTGCAAAAGTTATTTTAAAATTTTATGTGGTGAATGTAGCTCTTTTTCAGAGACAGGTTACATGGAGTATATATATCAGTTTTCTTGGTTCCTATTCTGATTATTAAAATCACCTGCATGTGGTTCATAGCTCAATGGTTGTTCTTTTCTTTAGTGGACTCCCCCATAAAAAAAAAAAATCTACACTTTCCTTTAAGCATGAAATAAACTCAGTTAATTGTAATGATCCCATTACAAACTGAGAAGGCAAATAATGTTTTTTTTCCCTTTTTGTCAAATGTGATATGGTGTAAAAGTAGGAGACATTTTTTTGCTTCTGACTTGTTTGCATCATCATCATCATCATCATCATGTTAAAAGCTCTGTCTATGGCAAGTCTGAACTGCCTGGCTGAGGCAACAGCGAATTCAACAGAGTTCATGATACAATCAATCTTCACAAACATTATTAATCCACTGCCATGTTGTACAAGTCAGAGGCAGATTTAGGTACAAGCGACATGGGCATGGTCCTAGGGCGGCATCTTGCCAAGACAGGGACAGCGCACACAGACAAAAGAAATTGTGGGGACATTTGTGTGATCAGTTTTCTCCTGCTTATCTGCATGTCAGTGAAACCATGTCACTTTACCAAGTCAATTAATCGTGTCGGAGTGGGTGTCCCAATTCTAGTTTGTGAGCAACGCAGGCTAATTGTATAAAAAGGTCTCCCACTTACACTAGAAGACTGACTGGGGGAGTGGGGGGACCTCCATGAAAAACCTCTGATAATGAACTTAATAAAATCAACCACACTATAGAATGCTACAAAACAGACCACAGATCACTCATAATACTGTGAATTTAGACTACTATGGGATAATTTTAAAAACAAGCATTTTTTTCTGGCTTGTCCAAAAAAACGTTACTTTACAAAAACGTGTTAGGTCCGCCATTTAAGTACACAGTTATTTAGTTATTTTTTCAAAAATGTAATCCGTCATTCAGACAATTTATGTAAACCGTGAGCCAGACAGCAGTCATTCAGAATCCATTATTGTGTTTGTGTGAAAGTCATCCTACAAGCCCCGCCCCCCTCTGTTATTCCTGCTGTTATACCCCTATCTCACCTATGCGGTTTTACTATGTGAGGGCCAACGCGCAGAAAGATGGAAACCTAATCACAACGCCAAAACTCGCGGTGAATCATGATGAACCGTACTTACGGCCACCTCGCGAAACCGCATAGGTGAGATAGAGGTATTAGTAGTTAACAGATTATGGGCCAAACTTCGCTGAGTGATGATGGTAGAATAATTATAA
>JAQMYJ010000018.1:9894981-9906983 GCA_030014305.1 Clarias laeviceps | reverse complement strand
TTAATTTAAAAACTAAACATTTAATGTTTATGACACTTACATCCAATTTGCATAATAATTTGGAACGCGGTGTATATGCATTACCAGATTTGTTCCAGTCAACACAAATCATGGATGCACATTAATAGTAGTTTAATGAGGGGGGAAATGTTCTCCTACTTTGGATACATTTTAATTGTTGTATGTAATTTTATACAATTATTTTCACTCATTTCATTGAAGGCTGTCAATGCTTCTAAAAGAATGTTTTCACATATGCAATGTGTCACATATCATTTGTGGTTTTTAGTGTTTAGTTTGTGAAGGTGTTAACACAATAATTACACTCAGTTGTAGACCAACACAACTAGTTTAAGACAATCACAGCGAGTGTTTTTTTTTATGGTGCCAGTTGAACTGTAACATGGTCCGACTGCAGTGAGAAAGCGTGGCCCGACTGCAGTGACACCCTGGCAAGTTGCCTCACTGGGGAACTGCTTATATCGTCCATATCCAAATCTGCCTCTGGAATTAATAGATGTTAAAAGAGTCTATTTGTGTCTCTCACCAGTTTCCTACAAAACGTGGGTCATTCTGGTCAATGTTCACGACAGTGTTTGGGTCCACGTAAAACCCAATCAGAACTCCACCCAGCAGGTAGCCAGCAGCCGGACCTAGAGCTCCCATTACATACATGATTGCTTACACACCCAGACATACCCATATAAACCAACACACACATGCATACACGTACACACATACGTACACATTACTGATGCATTTTATTTAGATAATTACTACAGTATATGCTAATAACATGCTAATGAAAAAACAAAATGAAGCAAGTCTAAATTTGTAATGTCAGAATAATTCTGCTATGCTTTTTTTTTTTTTAAATACAGTGGCATATTAAAATATGATTAATACTATTTTAGTCTACTGCACTGGAATTTTATTTTAAATTTCACGACAATGTGAAACAGAGCAGAGACTTACTATTACCATATGCAGAATACAATATAATTTGGCAAAAGAAATTGCGGCACCTTACATTCTTGTTGGCAGTGGGTTAAACTTTTCAGTATTTCATACAGATTTCAAAATATTACTTTAAAAATTAAAATATTACACAAAATATTACTAATATTACTACAGCTACACACAAAACTAACAGACAAACAAAAAAGCTAGTTAAGACAGATCTGTGTTTCTTACCCAAGTATAGCGATGCATTCTCCTTTTTCACATTGTCATCCAAGTAGGTGGGTCCAAGCGTGTAAATGGGTGTGGACCCCATGCCAATCAGAATCTGAGCGCAAATAAACAGTGCAACATACAGAGCATGCTCACTGTCTTCCTGGTCCCGTGGACATGCCTCCGGTCCATCTCTTCTACTGCTATTGGTAATAGTGCAGAGCCCCTCCCCGCGTCCTGTAGTGTTCAGCTGCTCTAGCTGATAAGGTGGAGAGATGAAGTGCGGTAGGGAAAATAGTGCAGCACCCACAGCAATGACCATTCCGCCTATGGCAAGCCAGCGTGGCCTCCGGCCACGTCCACCGAAGTAGCTGATGAAGACGACAATGAGGAGACTGCCTATGTCAAAACAGCTGACCAGTAGACCAGATTCGGAACTACGCAAACTGTAGCGCTTTTCTGAAACACACAGATTGCAGCAGTAGTAGTAATGAGGCTCGAACTCTCACTGTAGTTCACTGGTGTCCACAACAATCTAAAAAGTGGCAGTGTGGTTTGCTGGTTTTTCATTCTTACTGGGGACCCAGTGTCCTGCAAATTATAAAGATTTTTTACCCCAAACCTCAGACTCATTTCTACTGCAAATTTGAACTAGGAATGTGCTTAAATGTGTATTAGATCAACTATTTGAGGCACCAGCATTTGAATACTATACTAAAATCTTTGTATTGCGATCTGGGGAGTTTAGAGTCACGACCTTGAACTCTTTACGTGCAGGCTGTGATGTTCTGATACCTTTCTGTTGTGTTTTTCAGTTGTTTGTGCTGCTTTGACTTTTCTTTTGGGATTGAGCCGGGCAGGCTGGCCTTTAGTCCGACAGATAGGTCAATGATCCTGTCATCAGTTTATGGGTATATAATTGATAATGGTGTTAATGTTATGACTGATCGCCATACTGTATAAACTTTTCTAAGAAAAAAGTAAAAGTGGCAAACTGACCATGGTCTTCTGAACATATAAAGATTGCACAAAAAAGTACACTAATAAAAAATAAATTTAAAAAACCCTACATCGGGGTATCTAGGTGCTTAGTTCTTTAAAAATAGTAACAATTCTATCTGTAGCAAATAGTGCAAACAATGGCTCTTTCATATAAAAGATATTTAAAGAATATTTTGAAAACATTATTGGCATTATTTACTATTTTTGCACAACTCAGTGAATCATTCGTTCACGGCAGAATAAATTGGAGACCTTTCTTTTATGATATGAAATGCTACAGCAATAACTTGTCATTCACCTCAGGGTATTATTCCCAAATCTAAGTTTTTACAGGGGGGCATTAAATCAACATGGCTACCCACAGTTCATTCAGAAATAAACTAAATAAAACTACTAACCTTTAAATGAATTATGCTGTAGATACAGGTAAGAGCTTTAGAACAGACATGAAGTGTTCGGTTAATTTAAAACACAAGTTGGAAACGATATAATTCTGACTGACAAATTAGGTTGCTCAGGATGGAATGCTGATTTATATTTTAAATAAATTAGTTGATCTGACTTATATGCAAATGACAATTGCCATATCTCAGAAGTGGTATTTAAACATTTTGCTACAAGTCCTTATTATTGTGCTGCTTATTCCTTTAATTTGAACTGAACTGTATTAATGGAGAAAAATTGTCCAGCACTAGTCAAAGCTATTCACAACACTCACATAACCGAACACCCAGTACGAAATGGTAGAAATTTGACTGATTTGAATATGCATGCTATAACACCCCATCAAGTTTTGCATGATTAAATTTTGTCTTGAAAGCTTTAACTTTTTTCATTGCAAATGAAATAATGTGTATAAGGATGAATTACATCACCTTAATTACTGTCGCACATTAAATTTATTTGTATACGTACCAGACTAACGAGCCCAATTCAAAACACTGAAAGATATCAGTCAGGATTTAAGCCTCATCAGATACAGTGATGGTTACAGCGGTGAATGACCTACAACTGGTCTCCGATCACGGTTGCGTGTCCTGGCAAATGTTGCTTGACCTTAGTGAAGCTTTTGACACCACTGATCATACTTCTCTCCTTGATAGATTAGAAAATGTTGTTGGACTTGGGGGAACCGCCGTCGCCTGGCTCAGGTTATTTGAGGGATCGTTTCAGTTTGTAGATGTAAATGGTGACTGTTCTTTGCCTTACTAAAGTAAAATTTCGTGTTCCACAAGGTTCTATTTTAGGCCTACTGCTTTTATCTTTATAACATGTGTTAAAATATTTCTTCCGCAGCGGCCGCACAGAGTAGGTTATGGGAAAATATTTGTTTAATGAAACTCATTATAATTCTTACTCACGTATTTATCTATTAAATCTCACACAGACTCACAATGTGGTATTCTTGTCTTGAATAGCTGCTTGAAATTTTCCACAAACTAAATCCATGTATTTTTCGCCAGCTTTTAAAACATGCTCCACTTTAAAAAAAATTATTAATTAATAATAAAAAATAATAAAAAACAGAGAACAGAGTAGGGAGACTTTGTGAATGCACTGAATGCATAATCTGGGTAATGTAATTTGCAAACATGATATTAGGTTCCATTGCTACACTGATGATGAAGTTGCATATTTAAACAAAGGGAGATTAGTGACAACAGCTTAATTATAATGAGGAATGTGTAAAGGCCCTTGAACATCGGGTGTTAAGTAACTTCCTTCTCTTTAATTCTGACAAGACAGAAATACTGGTACTAGGACCACATGCAGCTAGAAACATTCTGATTACATAGTAATGCTGGATGGCAATTAACTTTAATCACGTAAAACGGTAAAAGTCCTTAGTTGTTGTTCTACCACTGCGCCACCAGTGCAAAGTCCTTAGTGTTATTATTAATTTATTTCTTTAATGAGAAGCCCATGTAGGTAATATTACTAAGATAGCCTTCTTTGATCTCAGCAATATTGCTAAGATAGGCTATATAATATCAATATACAGTATGATGCAGAAAAACTGAGTTGTTCTTTCATTACCTCTAGGTTGGTTTACACCTTATTGTCTGGACGTCCCAGTATGTTGCTCCAGTTAGTCCAGAATGAAACAGCCAGAGTCCTTACTAAAAGCAAAATATATGAGCACATCTCCCCTATCTCTTCCCCACTACAGTGTCTTCCATTAATATTTTGCATTAATTTAAAATACTACTATTAACTTATAAAGCATTGAATCATCTCATACAGACCATTACACACAGGTACTATGAATATTCAAGACTAGAGCAGAAGGGAAAAGCTTTCTCTTACTAAGCTCACAGTAAGCATACCTAATTATGTAGGTCTCTCTTGGGTGCACCTGCTCCTTCTCTCGTTATTTTCATGTTATGGAATTGTACTTTTTGACCATACAACACAGTTATAAAAGGATTGTATTTATGGATGAGCTTTCCAGCATCACCCAAAGGAGGCTAGGCTCCCTTTAGAGTTTGGTTCCTCTCAAGGTTTTCTTCCTAATCAATCATCTCAGGCAGTTTTTCCTGGCCACTGTCACCTTCGGTTCACAAGGAATAAACCAAATATTTTAATAGTTTTTTTATTATTATTTACATCCCAGAGTTTTATTTCTGTAAAGCTGCTTTGAGAAAATGTTCATTGTTAAAAGGGCTACCCAAATAAAAATGAATTAAAATTTAATTGATATTATCAGTAGGGAACTTTAACAGTCTTAGCATTACGGTTTAAAAAGCAGTAAATATATTATTAAACGTGGTATCCAGGGAAAATGTGATATTAGGAAGGCTATCTAATGGGGCATAAAAAGGAATGTCTAAAGACAATAGATTAATAACATAGCTACTTGAAAAGCTACTTTCACATTAGGCAAAATTGATTCGTACTGTGCCCAGGTACAATTGTTCATATTCCCCTCTCCGCTGCTGGTCAGCTGCTACATTAATAATATTGTTCCGTACCCAAGTACTCTTGCATATTCACCTTAAAAATTCCAAGCATGACCCTTTCACCTGCTTTCCTACTTTATCAGCTATGGCAGTGTAATTCAGAGAAGGAGTATGGCTCATGTTGCATGTACACAGAGATACTAGAGGTGACAGACGATGCTGATGACATCATGTTCTCAACAGCAGTCCACTTCCGTGTTTAGGTAAAATTTGTTTCAATATTTGACTTGAGCCATGCCCATGTACTGTGTTCAAGATCTTTTCAAATAGACTCAAGCATGTTACCCTGATCCGTGTCCAGGCACAATACACCATGTTCATATTATTTAATCGTACCTGACTTTGGTGTCACATGTCCTGGAATCTGTGCTACAGCTCATAGTGTGAAAGCAATATCTCACATCTGCAATATGCTATCAACCGAACATCCATATGTCTTTTTTTTTTCTAAATGGAACATTTTCTTAATGTTCATGCAATATAATGCGAGAAAGATTAGACCATTGAATTCCAGGAAGCCCGATACCTAATTAGTGAATTTCAGCCATGTCAGGGCCTTAGAGTGCAGTAAGATATCAATCAATCCACGAATCAAGCTTCCTGGAATGCTAGGACCATAGTAGACTATATGAGAGCAGGAAGAGGGAAAATGAAGAACTTAAAATAAGTAGAGAAGCTGGTGGCTGAGGCAGACCTGCTGAAAGGACAAAAGCAAGAAGTAATAAGGAAACATGAGTGGCTATAAGGCTATATTTCCGCTGAGGTTCCAGCATAAACAGATTAGATGTAAACTAAAACTACAACACTTTTAAGATGTGAAAATGGAATAAGTGTTAATGTTTTCTGACTATATATCAGTGCTGTAAGTTTTCTGATATCTTGATGTAATGATTTTTTAACCATTGAATGGTTTGCACTAAACATTAAGTAGGTATAAGTAATAAAAACAAGAATGGAAGCTAAAGTAAAAGAGAGAGAGAGTGTGTGTGTGTGTGTGTACAGGCTCTTTACCTATAGTGGTGATGACGCTGCTGAGGTAGCCAGACACCATGAGCGACTGAATGAACGTGAGGTAACACATGTAGAACAAGAAGCAGCGCGAGTCCGAGAACAGCACGCGCAGGTAGCGCCTGAGGGACACGCGCGCCAGCTGTGCGGGGATCACCGCAGCGATCCGGCGCCTCCTCCCTGCCACACCGCCCGCGTCCCCGCTCGACGAGTTGGGAGACTCCTCCGCTTTGGACGAGGAGCTGACATCCGCGGTTCCTGGCGGGGGGTGTTCAGGCCCGTCTGTTTCTAAAACTTGTGTTTCGTTGAGCGTAGGTAGGCTTTTTGATTTCTGCGCCTGGGCAGAGTCCTCACACGGATAAGGCAGAGGTTTGACACACGCTCCATCTACAGCGTCTTTACGATCCCAGGAAGCCATTCTACAGCAGGAGGGGGTGCTTTCTATGATTTCTTTCTAAAAAAAAATCTTCCCACGGCTAGATACAGTTTGACATCACTGAAAATATTTGCCATATACAATTATTTCTCTTCTGTAGCTTAACAAGCCGGAGGTGACTGCGTTTGCATGAAGTCCAAACCCCGGGTGGAGGGACTCACTTAGTAGCTTGTGAAGGACAGTGCATCAGTAGCGATAGCGATGCTGGTATTCTAAAAAATAATCATTGTGACCGACTAATAATATCTCAAAGATTTGATTTCATATCAGCACGATAGCACAGACTAATACAACACAATAGATCTAACCAGATGCCCTTATATAGGCAAAGGGAAGGAAACTCAGATTATACCGACACAAAGCATTCCCATCATGCAGGGAATATACTACATGAAAAACACAACGTACATTCATTCTTGAAACACACATATCACAGCTAACATCACAGCTACCTCTCAGTGCCGAATAAACCCACTGTAAACCCCTTAACTGGTGTGTTCAGAGGCGACGGTACTGCACCCCCACAGCGCAGCAGTTTAGCGCAGTTAGCATGCTCCAAGTGAGCTCACCGCAAACGTCCCGACAAAACAACACAAACGCGCCCCGTGCACTACCGGTGAAGCCGTTCTCTCCTCTCAGCACGCAAGGATCCAATCGCATAATAGACATTTTTATCGCCACATCACAATACAGAATATGTCTCCGTGTGATATGTCCTTGGTAAGCAGCGGTCGCATGAATTGCTGTTTACGGTGCATCGTACTCACTGCGGCGTTCAGTCAATTATGTGGAAAGCCAATGGTATCAAAAGATGTTGGTTTTCCGCGTTGACAAATTACCGGTCCAGTGCCCTGCATCTTTCAGTGTTTCCCTGTTCTCAGTACAACTGATTGAACTAATTAATCAGCTAATTAATAGGATTTTCTAAATAGAAGTTATGATAAAGAGGGTAAAACAAATATTTGCAGGACAGAGGGTCCTTTTCATAAATTTTGTTCAAAAAGTCAAACTCATATATTATATAGATTCATTACACACAGACATATATTTCAAGTGTTTTTTTAATTTTATTTTGATGATTATGGCTTGCAACTAATTAAACCCCCAAATTCAGTATCTCGGAAAATTAGAATATTACTTAAGACCAATAAAAAAAAAAAAGATTTTTAAACACCGAAATGTTGGACTACTGAAAAGTATGAACATATACTTCACTCAATACTTGGTCGGGGCTCCCTTTGCATGAATTACTGCAGCAAAGCGGCGTGGCATGGAGGCAATCAGTCTGTGGCACTGCTGAGGTGTTATGGAAGCCCAGGTTGCTCGGATATCGCCATTCAGCTCTTCTGTATTGTTGGGTGGTCTGGTGTCTCACATATTCCTCGTCACAATATCCCATAGATTGTCTATGGGGTTTAGGTTGGGCGAGTTTGCTGGCCAGTCAAGCACAGGGATACCATGGTACTTAAACCAGCTATTTGTACTTTTGGCAGTGTCAAAAACTTTTTCCAATTCCTACTGGAAAATGAAATCAGCATCTCCATAAAGCTGGTTAGCAGAGGGAAGCATAAAGTGCTCTAAAACTTCCTGGTACACGGTTGCGCTGACCTTGGACATGATAAAACACAGTGGACTAACACAAGCAAATGACATGGCTTCCCAAACTATCACTTACTGTTGTAGACCTTACACTGGACCTCAAGCAACTTGGATTCTGTGCCTCTCCTCTCTTCCTCCAGACTCTGGTAACTTGATTTCCAAATGAAATGCAAAACTGAACTTGTACAACCATGTATGTGACAAATAAAATTCTTGAAATCTTGAAATCTTGAATTCCATCTGAAAAGAGGACTTTGGCCCACTGAGCAGCAGTCCAATCCTCTTTGTCCAGGTAAGATGCCTCTGACATGGTCTCTGGTTCAAGAGTGACTTAACACAAGCAATGTGACTGCTCTTGAAGAGGTGGCTCTTGAAGCACTGACTGACTCCAGCTGCAGTCCCCTCCTTGTGAATCTTCCCCAAATTCTTAAATGGGCCTAGTTTCACATGCCTCTCAAAGCTGCAGTTATCCCTGTTGCTTGTGCACCTTTTTCTACACCTTTTTTCCCTTCCATTTTCCATTCCAACTTTCCATTAATGTGCTTGGATACTGCACTCTGTGAACAGGTAGCCTACTGAACCAGACTGAGAGACCATTTAAAGGCTCAGAGAACCTTTGTAGGTATTTAATTAGCTGATTAGGGAGTGACACCAAGAGTCTCCAATATTTAAAAATTTCACAATATTCTAATTTTCTGAGATACTGAATTTTGGGTGTTTATTTGCTGTAATCCATAATCATCAAAATTAAAAGAAATAAACTATTGAAATATATCAGCCTGTATATCAGTCAGTATAATGAATCTATATAATATGAGTTTCACTTTTTGAATTGAATTACTCTAATTTCTAATTTATTGAGATGCACCTGTACAGTATACAATTTCCAACATGAAGGCTATAAGAAGAGGCACAAAAAGCAGATATGCACCATACTGTATGCAGCGAACTGGGGTACTAAATTAAGGGGGCACCAAAACAAGCATGGAAAAAATACACACACTATATAGCTTGTGGCTATGATATAATTAGTGTAGTGTTTCCCACACAGTATACTTGGGCGGGCCGCCTATGTACTGTATATTGACAGCCGCCCAAGTATATTTGCTGATCCTTTTTATCTGTCCAGAATAATAATGCCATCCGCAATCTATTAATTAATTAAGATTAATACAACTCAACAGCACAGATTCGTGCGCCAAAACAGCCCTAGTCAATTACTGACAAAAAACTGCTTATTCAGAAGTCCTGCCAGTGTTTGTCGATGGATGAAGCTTCAGACATCAAACCCAACATCATTGGGTTTTCTGATATGTCATGGTGAACTAAAGAAAGCATTACTTTTAAAATGTGTAAATTGTGCGGCTACCAGTATATATGAATGATGTCGCAAAAATTCAAAACTCACAAAATGTGTATATTATTATTACTATTATTATTATTATTATTATTATCATCAGGGCCCAAGAACTATAACATCAGCATGATGGTGGCATGACTATGATGTCATCGCCATCACCCTGATAATGCTGATGTTTTAATATTGCTGCTGTCATAATGTGCAAAGGCCCTCTTGTTCTTTTAAGGATTAATATTTTTAGGGCCCAAGCACTATGATTAAGCACTACGTCATGGCCATCACTCTGATAAGGCTGTTTTAATAGTGGTGATGTCATAAATGTGTGAGGGTCCTCTTGTTCTTCTAAGGATTATTATTATTATTATTATTATTATTATTATTATATCATCCTGGTCTGTGAGTTAGGGGTCTTAACATGCTCTCAAAAAATCATCACAAATTGGCACAGAGGTTGGAATCTGCTGCCATGAGGACGCATGTGAGTCTGGGCCCTGAGCATGTCCCAGGGACTTCACAGGAGATTTTGCTGCATACCGTAGCTCATACACATGTGCATGTATACATGTCAAACTCGGTACACTTTTAGATCTCATTGAGCTGAACAGATTTCCCTATGCATATCATGGGCTCAACTCAACATGAAGTCAGATATTTTTGGTTGTTTGCAAAACGCACGCAATGGACACACATTACTCTACATACACCACACAACACATGCAAACTACACATCCTATACACACACATTAAACACATGGCTTCCTCAGGGTTATCATTATTATCCAAAGTGATAAACATTATGAAACCTTCACACAAAGCCTTTAAAAATGTATTCCCTTTCATGAATCTGTGAGCTTTTATCAACTTTATCAAATAATACTTTAATTAGCAGGGAGTCCTTGGCACAGTGTCCTTATTGATTTCTGCCAGCACTTTGATTTTGACCGTCTAAGGTGAGACAAAGATACTCCCTCTTCACTCATGACTGCATACCTATATATATGCCTCCAACAGCACTAGATAGGCCTGATCAGAGGTTATGATGAGATGGCTTACAGGGACCTACAGTAGGACATGGTGTGAGGACAATAACCTGGAGCTCAACACCAAGAAGATAAAGGAGGTCGCTGTGGATTTCAGACGAGTTGGCAATCACACTCATATTTCTGCTTACATCAACGGAGCTGTTGTTAAGTGTGTACCCAGCTTTCCAAGTTCTTTGGAGTCCACATCTCTGATGACCTCACCTGGTCTCTGAACTCTTCTCTTCTGATTAGATAGACACAACAGTGCCTCTTTTTTCTGAGAAGACTTAAAAAGTCCAGGATACTAAAGAACTTTTAACAGTGTACCATTGAAATCGTCCTCATTGCATCTCAGTGTGGTACAGGAACTGCTCTGCTTTAGACTGTAAAGCCCTGAAGAGGGTAGTGAGAACCACCAAACAAATCATTGGTATTCAGCTACACACCAAAAAACAAAAAACACTGTCTGCAAAGGGCAAAAATCTAGATCCAAGATACCTGTCACCGAACCACGGACAATTCACCCTTTTCCCTTTTGCAGGCGCTACAGGTGCCTCAACAGCTGCAGACTTAAAATTTTTTTTCTTCCTGTGGCTGAAACTGCACTGAACAACTGATCATGAAATGTTAACCACTATACTACTGCACTTTCAGTCTATATTGCACTGCCTCATCTGCTATGAATCTTAACACATCCATAATTTATTTTATCACCACCCTGTATGTTCCATCCATAAGTATTGTGTATATACTGTATTATTATAGACGTTGATATACTGTACCTGTCTCCCTGATCACCTTAGCTGTAGTTGTCCAGTCAACTGGAAGCACCTCCTGACCACCACAACTCCTCCCTGAAAACTACACAACATTCTTCTTTTTCAACTTCCACCACTTTGTCCTCTGCTCTGATTTTGTCCTCATCACCTTCCTCACCACCAGGGTCATTTTATATACCACTATCATGTGTTGTCTGGGTACACTCTCCCCTACCAATGCTTTCCAGTCACTGATCTCTTTCAGATTACAACATCAACACAAGATGTGGTCCACCTGAGTGCTTCTGCCTGTGCTCTTATGTGTCACCCTATGTTCCTGCCTCTTCTGGAAGAAAGTATTCACCAAATTTTCTGAGACTGGTTTTGGGTTCTCCAATGTATGAAACGTAAAGATATCAGTGAAAGAGTGAGTTCTGACCAATGTACAGACAAAACCTTTCTTTTATACAGTATATAGTGTTGAACATGTTATCTTCTTGATGTCTTCTCCAATGCCCAATATTTGCACAGATATACTGTATATTACCATATATACCCAGTCCTTATTACCTATTGCACCTTTTGTACATAAGAGACACTCACACCCTTGTACAGGGTGACACAAAAAAACGGGAACTTTTTTACAATCCAATAAAACTAGAAGTGATAAAAGAAATAAATTTT